>JAJPUD010001073.1:96626-134126 GCA_023553655.1 Myrmecobius fasciatus | reverse complement strand
AATGGTGGAATTTGGTGGAAAGGACACTGGATTGGAGACTTGGAACCCAAGTGTGATATAAGCATGCTGTGTAAGCTTGGACAAGTCATCTCCCCTTACTGGGCCTTAGTTTTGTGATTTGTAAAATAGACAATGGACTAAATGTTCTTTAAACATTTCATGAAGCTTTGGAAGATAAGATTTACTACCTTAGTAATAATGTCCTGACACAAATCACTAACCTTTTCCTGGGCTCAGTCTCTCCATCTATAAAATGAGGACACTGAGCTAGAGAGCCTTTAGGGTCTATTCTGGATCTAGATCTACACAGATCTTGGATCCCGTCATTGTTTGTGATTGCTCTCTTAAACCCTCTCTTGGAGCATCTACAAACTGTGCCTTCTGCAGGGCCCCTGCTCTAGCCTTTCAAATTCTCAACGAATGTCCCCATATTGTCTTCTGACCAGAATGGATGACTTCTACTGCTGTCCAGGAGAATGCAAGAGCAAGTATTTGGAATTTGCTAGGGCAGATGGAAAAATTAATTTCCCTTTAATTCTATTCAACATACACTGGATACCCATCTACCATGTACCCAGCTCTGTACTTGAAGAGGAGAACTATGACATAATCAGAAGACAATGCAAGGCAGTAGTATTGATCCAGATGGCTTCATCCCTTTAGCAATAAAGCCAGTCATTACTCTGTACCTTATGGTTTTAGAAAACTATCTGTAGGCATCAATAGAATGGAGAGGTTAAGTGGTATGTCCAGATTTTATGTTCACCATCTTCTCATCTTCTTTTATCCCCCCCGTTGTGCAATGAACATGTCCTCTTGGATCTCTCAAAGCACATTCTTTTGTATCTCTTCAATATTCTTGCCTTCTAACCCTATGTCTTAACTATGTTTTGTATTCAAATCTTATCTCTCTACTATATTGTAACCTCCATGAAGCCAGGGATTTTTTGTATCTTTCCACAGTGCTTTGCACAGAAAGATTTCTCAGAAAAAAAATTGTTGAGTAAATGAATGAATGAATCTCCTTGTGGATCACAGAGCAATAGATTCTTCCCTAAAATGGGGTCCTATATGAGGTCCAGCAGTAGAGAGAATGAATCCAAATTTGTAGTTGGTCTATTCTCTTCCCTAGTATCCTCCTCCCTGTTCCCTGCCCCCACCTCCCGTTTTTATAATGCAACCCTCCCAATCCCTGCTTGGAAACCAGCTCATCTCTGAAAACATTTCCTAATTTACTTTCTCTAACTGCCCTGAAGGTCTATAGCAACAGTTAAGAATCACATTACTGCCTTTTATTGTCTTTAATTTTTACCCAAATGGTTTCTGCTGTGCCAGCTAAAATGGTTATATCAGTTTTCTCTACAAATGCAATATCACCCTCACCAATGTGGTCACTCCATTTTCTTAGTTATTCATTTGTTCACCTTCTGTAAGAGACCCTTTCTACTCCCCAAATCCCAACTGCTTGTGTCTACCCTTCTGAGATGACCTTCTGTCTGCTCCAGACAGATGTTTTATGTTCCTGGTTATTTACACATGGTCTCTCCTAGGTTATTGAGGGAAGGACCTGCTTTTACCTTTCTTTGAATCACCAGTGTTTAGTATGGTAACTGTTAGGTAGATAGATAGAAAGACAGACAGACAGATAGATAGTCTATTTATTGAGCAGTTTACTATGTATCAGGTACTTCAGTCTTTGAGAGTAGGTGTTATCTATGGCCTTTCTTGGCTACAAATACAGGCAAAATCTCTGCCTTCAAAGAGCTTCTAATGGAGAAAGACAACACATAAGGAGTGCTAGAAGATGGGATGAGGCTGGATAGATGGAAGGGTTCCCACAAGAGAGTAAGGCTACTCTAGAGGAAGGAGAGAAATCTAGAGAATGAGAAATTCACTTGGGAGTAATGTGAATATTGTCAGAGTGAAATGGTGGGTCAGGCTAGGGATTCATTTATCAGGAGAGATGGTATCTCTAGGTTGCACGTGAGGAGATGAAGTCCAGGCAGTAAGGAGTGAAAACACTTAACATAATAACATTGTAAGTTTGATATATTAACATAGTAAGCCTTTAACAAATGCTTTTGAGTGCTCCATTTCTTGGAAGGTGTAGAATCTCCAAAATCCTCTTTCCAAGGTTGCCCATTTTTTCCTCCCATTCTCCATGTCTCAGATTCTGCTTCTCCCTTTTTGTGTCTTCACTCCTTAATCTGTACCCAGCTAGGAACTATGGGGTGGGGTTTTCTCCTCTCCATTTACCAAACAAGCCAGTCACAGAATCTCAGGTGCTTCCCTTGTGCCTCTATCCCTTTTTACAATATGGAATAATTCCAGCCAGCACAGCTCCAGCTGGAGTTGCACGGAGAGAAGGTAAGCTATTTTTTGGAAGGTCTAGAGCTGTCAGAAGCATCTCAGGATGGTGGCTTCCTGCTTTTTTCTTTCTGTATCATTTCTCTTTTTCCCATCCTTTAGTTCTATCTTTCTCCTCTTTAGTTCTAATAGAAGAGCTCTAAGATGTGGTCAGAGATTTGGTTTCTAAATCTACTTTGTCATTTCATTTAGTTAAAGCATGTTATAAGGTAGAGATAGGAGTTGACTCAAAGTGAAGGAAGAAGAACCAGAAAAATAATATACACAATGACTATAACAAAATAAATGGAGCTATACCAACAAATCAAAACTCAGTGCTATGAAATTATAACGACCAAGCTTGAGTCTAAATAGTGGAGACAAAGTCCTTCCTTTACTAAGGTAGGGGATTATGGGTGTCCAACATTAAATATAATATTGAACTTGGTTGATATATCTCTTGGCTTTGTTGAACTTTTTCCCTTCTTTGTTATAAAGTATGACCCTCTGGGAAAGGGAGTAGGAAGGATGAAATGAAAGTGATATAAAGATATCAATAAAAATTATAAAAATTTAGGTTTGAAAAAGAACCATGACATAGTAGGAAAAAGTACTTATTGGATTTGGAATCAGACTATTGACTGAGTCCTAGATCATACTTCCTAGTTATGTGACTCTGAGCAACACACCTTCTATCTCTAAGGCTCAGTAACTTCCTCTATAAAATAGGAATAATCATATCTGTAAGCTTCTCAGAGCTGTTGTGAGGAAAGTATTTCGTAAACCTTAAAGGGGCAGCTAGGTGGAGCAGTATATAGAGAGCCAGGCCTGGAGTCAGAAGGAGTCATCTTGTATTCAAATCCAGTTTTATACACTGACTAGCTGTGTGACCCTAGGCAAGTCACTTTACCCTGTCTATAAAATTAGCTGGAGAAGGAAATGGCAAAGCACTCCATTATGCTTGCCAAGAAAACCCCAAATTTTAAGAGGTCACATGACTGTAAATGACTCCAAAAGAATAACAAAACCTTAAAGTGCTACAGAAATATGAATTGTTATTAACTCTATGACCTGGAATAAATTATTTTCACCTCTGCATCTGTTTCTCAAATTAAAAAAAAAATTACATTTCTATATGCTTTAAGGTTTTAAAAAATACTTTCCAAATAGTACTTCATTTGATCCTTAATATAGCACCCTAAGGTAAGTCCCATTGTTATCCCTATTTTTCAGAGAAAGAAACTGAGGGTTAGTAAAGTTAAGTAATTTTATCAAGAGTCACCCACAGATTTTCCTGTGTTCACAATTTGCAAACATACATAATTCTCCATGAGCAATTAGATGGAATGAGGTTCTTTTGTCTTTCTAGGAAGACTCACCTTCTGCTTAGCAGCTCCATCCTACTCTGACTAGGGAAGATCTAATGTGTCTATGGTACTCACTGGATATGACTGAAAATGTTTATGGAGGTAAGGGAAAGATAAAGGTTTCTTTACTTTCAGCCACTGGGAGAGGTGAAGGTGGATTGGTGATAGATAAACCAAGGGAGGGAGAAGTCATACCCCTTCCTTTCCTGCAACTATCTGAGGCAACTAGATGGCACAGTGGATCTGAAGTCAGGAAGACCTGAGCTCAAACCTAGTTTCAGCCACTAGCTTGGTGACCCTGGAAATTTAATCTCTGTCTGCCTCAGTTTTTTCAACTGTAACATGAGGATAATAGCAACACCTGCTTCATAGGGTTGTAAGGATCAAATGAGATAATATTTATAAAGTTCTTGACATGTAGCACGTACTATATAAACGTTTATTCTTTTCACTTCTTTCATATTCTACTGGAATTATGAACAAATCTTGAAATTGTGCAGCATGTCACTCCTTTGCTCTAGAACGTATAGTGGCCTTAAAATAAATCTAAAATCCTCAATCTAATATTAAAATTTTTCAATAATATAACCATCTATTCATCTTGCCTATCCAACCTTATTTAATGAATGAATATTGATTCACCAATTTATTTTCCAACATGAACTTTCTAATCCAATTGAAGAAGTCTCTTTGCTGCCCTAAGTGAAAAAAGCACTGAATTTAAGTTCACCCTTTTACTTAGCTGCCTGCATGACCTCAAGAAAGTCACTTTATTTTTCTTGACCTCAGGTTTCTCATCTATAAAAGAAGGGGATTAAATGATTATAAGACTTCCAACTCCAAATTTATAGTCTTATAATTTATAATCTTAGGCTTGCTTTGCCTGCTCCCACAAACACTTACTATATTCATTTCTTCCTCTTTGTCTTCACTCATACTTTCTTCCTCCTCTCCTTCTATGAAAGTCCTACACACACCTCAAGACCCCAGTGCAAATTCCAACATTTGCCACGAAACTTTCCCTGCTAACCCTGGCCCATATTGTTCCTCTCTTCTTTGAGATTCTGCCCTATTATCTATAAAAGGCAGATTGGAACTTAATGATATATTCCATATACCATTTCCTAAGAGAATTAAATAGTCATTCATCAAGAGAGAGAAAATCCCAGATTGCCAGAAGATAACTTTGGGGCTGAAGTTCAATTTAATTTAACAAACATTTTATTAAGCACTTGTGCAAAATATGTTTAAACCTGGATATCTTTCTATCTTCTTCTCTAAAGGAAATTGTATAATCCTGTTTTCACATTCAGTTTGGTTTATTATATCTACTATTTACAGAATGATTATTTTCTTCTTTTTTCCCTTCCCCTTCCCCATCCCCTTCCCATTCCCTTTCCTTCCCCTCCCTTCCCTTTTCTTTCCCCTTCCCTTCTTCCTTTCCCTTTCTTTCCCTTTCCTTCCCCTTTCCTTTCTCTTTGCCGTCCTTTTTCCTTCCCCTTCCCTTCCCATCCCCTTCTTTTCCTCTTCCTTTCCCCTTAATTTCCCCTTCCCATCCCCTTCCTTTCCCTTTCCTTTCTCCTTCTTTTCCCCTTCCTTTCCTTTTCCCTTCCCCTTCCCTTCCCCTTCCCTTCCTTTCTTTCCCTTCCCTACTCTCAGGCCTGATCTTTAACCTAGCCTTGGCAGGTTCACCCTTAGGAGGTCTCCCATACTAATACTATACTCAGTGCAGGTACCACATCATCATGACCCACTATAGTTCATGACTCCTAAGCTCAAGAAGAATGCCAATCATAGCCTCCTCATTAATTTTGGATTATTAGCATGTCCTACCATGCCTGGCACTGGATGCTTCTGACACAACAATCAAGGGAGAGGAATGGTGCAAGCATTGCTACTATTCCCATTCTATAGATGTATAAACTAAAGACCATAAAGGTTAAGTGACTTGTCCAATATCACATAGCTAATAACTAGTAGAGCTAGGACTCCAATACTGGTCTCCTCACTCCAAGTCCAATGTTTTTTCCAATATATCATGCTGACCCTTATTAATTTTGAAGCTCTCTAGGGAAAAAAATAAAAGAAATATGCTAGGACACAGAACATTTTGATATGTTTCCTAACCTGGCCATCTTTAAAACACATTAAATTGTTGAGAAGGTAACATGTTTTCCCCCCTTAAAACTCCCTGAACAATATTCTAGAATATTCTCCTTCCTTCCACAGCAATTGATCCTATGATATCTAGTGAAGGTCCAAAAATGACCCAACATTCCCCTTCCCGAGTTAGATAAAATTATTAAGAATCTGAGCTAGGGACAGAGGAACTAAAGGCCCAGCAAAGCTTCAAGCTATGCATTGTCTGTCTATGGCAACTCTTTTTAAATAAACACTTTCAAAAGCTTGGGCTCTAATCTCCTTAAAGAACTGTATGGTTAAAGAGAAAATCTGATTTCCAAATCATTCTTTTTATTATTCCATTTGGGATATTTCCCATTCAGGCTAGGGACAGTTGGGTTTCAGTAGCTTTCGGAGATCATGAAAGGGTTAATTAGATCTGGAAAATAGCAGATCTCACTCCTCAGTGAATGCACATCTCCTGTTGAAAGTCAAAAGTAGATGAAGATAATTATGATTTAAAACTAAAGAAATCCCATATTTTTGTAAATGATTTTATTTCTGGGGATAAAGGAAAGCCCTTCCTAAGGGAAGATTTTATAGTGGATGGGGAAAACAAGAGAAATGAAGTTCAGCCTCTTAGAGAAAATCTATTATTCATTTTAACATTACCAAAACAATAGAATGTAGTGAAATAAATACATAATTGAGTTGTGGTTTGAGTTTGGTAAGTCTCTTTCCCTTTCTGGGCATTAGTTTCACCATCTCTAAAAAGATTCACTGGATGGTGTCCAGTTCTAAGTCAGCCTTTTCCTTTAATAAAGAGAAATTTAGAAAAAAAGGACTATATAGAACTATATGATTTTCCTAAAAGAGCTATAAAATTTTCTTAGAGCTCCATCTTCAGACAATCACTTGGTTTCCAAAATGAGTACTGAAGCTTTCAGGAAAAAGTTTATTGTTATTTGTTTGCATCAAAATCTTTCCCCTCAGTTCTCCACTCTACTTACAAGTGAGCTATATCCTACAGCAAAGAAAAACATTTAACCAAAGTCGACCATCAATGAGTCTGGAAATGTATATCTGATGTCTCTTCACATCCATAGTCCATCATTTCTCTGCTGAGAATAAACTATATTGTCTTCTCTAGAACAAGATAGTTTATTACAATAATAGCTAGTTTTTATATAGAACTTTAAAGATTGCAAAGTACTTTAGAAATAGTATCTCATTTCATCTTCATAGAAATCCTGGGAAGTAGTTACTATTATGATTACCCCCATTTACAAATTAGGAAACTGAGGTGGACAGGAGTTACATGACTTACTCAGCATGACATAGCTGTAAGTGTCTGAGGTTGGATTTGAACTCAGCTTTTTTTGAGGTGACTCTGAGTTCAGAACTCTATCCACTGTTATCACAGTGATTGGTTTACATTATTAAAGGCATATTTCCTTATTTGTACTTCCTTCACTCTACAATATATGTCTTCCCACATCTCCCTGAATTCCTTATTTTTGTCATTTCTTGTGATGTAAATATGTTTCATAATATTAATATTCTATATTTTATTCAGATATTTCCCAAATGATAAGAATCCATTTGGTTTCTAAGTTTTTTAAAAAAATTATTATGACAAAAATGCTGCTAGGAACAGTTTTATATATATACATGCATATACATATATATATATATAATCTTTCTGCTCTTGACCTCCTTAACATATATGCATGTTTTAAAGGGGTCACTCTGTTAACAGTTATAAACAATTTGATGATTTTTTTCCGATCACAAATGTACTCCTTCCCTAATTCTGAAATTACCAGTGGTATCTTCTGAACTTTCATCTATGTACATTAACCAATCATCAAGCTTACCCCCAAACATCCATAGAAAAGCATAATGAATCTTTTTTAAAACAAGGACACAAAAACCTAGGAGGGAAATATTTCAGACATAGAACCCGTTAAATTCCTTCCATTTTCCAGAGAAATACAACAGGACCCAAAGAACATCTTTAGGAGCCTGGAACATCTGTAGCAGCCAGCAACATCTGTAACAGTCTGGAACATGTTTTCCCCAGGACTTGACTTAGAGTCTACCACAGATTTCCCCTGTTCTCTCCCAGAGCCCATGACATCTTTTAGTGATATTGAACAAACATCAGTTATGCCTTTTCTCGAGTAGTGTCAATCTGAGTTGAAAATGCTCCAGCTTCCTTATCATCATCACTAACAGATTTGTAATTAACTTGCTGATATTGTCAATTACATAGGCCAAAGCTGTTTAAGAAATGAAAGTGCTATCAGCACTCCCCCTTTTCTCCCCCTTTTTATTAGCTTTGGCTATTACAGATTTAAGATGCTCTCTGTGACATGCATCCTTCTGTCCTCAAGCGTGCAAGACTTCTAGAAACACCCAATGGCTCCCCATTTCCTTACTTAATCCCCTGCTTCCTAGTAAGTGGGGCAGCTAGGTAGCACGGGGGATAGGGCTCTAGACTTCGACTCAGAAAGACTTTGAGTTCAAATTTAACCTCAAATACTTATTAACTGTGTTACCCTGGGAAATATGGTTAACCTCTGTGTGCCTCAGTTTCCTCAACTGTTAAATTAGAATAATAACAGAATCTACTTCACAGAGTTGCTGTGAGGATCAAATAATATAATATTTGTAAAGTTCTTAACATACTTTCAGATGTGAGTTAGACATTTAATAAATGCTTTCTCCCCTCTTTCTTATTTTCACCCTATAAATAAATTAAATTATACAAGCACATATTAGTTACACTTTGCCACTTATACTTTAATGTTACCAGTCTCCTATTCCCAGATTGCCCTTCTTATTTTGAGTTGTTTTACCTTCACTGATTCCTGGATGAGAAACAGGAGGTTAGTAATAACACATCAGAAATTTCATCACTTCTGGCTATTGGATGTAGTTATTTCTTTGCACTTTCATTCCTACCCTCAAGCTTACACTGTAAATAAGTACAGAGGAAGGCACAGATTTAATATGAAGAAGAGAAAATAGTCAATAATATAAAGGGATATTCCAAAGCTAGAGTAGTGTGAAGTGGGATGGAGCTATGAGAAGGAGGGGGATGACAAAAATGGGTATGAAGAATCAAGGAGGAAAGATGAGAAGGAAGTGATGTTTTAGGAAGCTTGATCTGGCAGCTGAGAAAATGATGTCTCGGCTTTTTAGTGTTCTGTCACATAGATAATGTTAATTTGTGCTTTTCTAAGTCAATATATTTCCTGCAGTTTCTCATTTGAATTTGACACCACTGACCTGGACTGGCCACCTTTTCAGACTGGAGACCTCAAAGGGGTGGGATGCAGCCCTATGACATATTACCAGGGTCTGAGAAGTCAGTGGGTGCCCACACTCTGTATTAAAAGTGAAGGCTTTATTTTGAGAAAATAGATGAGTTCAGCAAAGGTGGGACCACCTCATTCTGTCTGTCAAGCCAGGAAATCACAAATTGTGTTTGTCTCTGAGATACAGGGACAGAGGCCTGGACCAGACAGTATATAAGAATCCTATGACAGGTCCTCTCTTCTCACTACAACCCATGTTGTTGTGGCACCTTCAAATTCTCCCGTCTTATGTTAATATTCCTAAAATGAAGATTGTAAACCTAACCTAGTCCTCTACTTTCTTTGCAAAGGGAATGCTATTAGAATGCAGGAAAGAAAATAAAAGTGGTATTTTCTACAGGAAATGGCCCTCGTGAGTATCTCTGCTAATAATTACAGTGCTGGCTTTATTCTGCTCAATGCAGTGGCTCATTTTTGGATCCACATCAAGAGCAGCATATGTTCTCCAAACTAAAATATGTGCATATCTGATTTTTGACAGAAAAATTGTTTAATTGATCTCTTCCTCCCCCCTTCTTCTCCTTGCCTCTCTGCTCCCTCCTCCTTCTCTTCTTTCTTTCTTTCTCCCATTTCTTTAAATTTCAAAAACAAACAAACAAAAATTCCAGAGCATGGCAAGAGGCATCTAATGAGAGAAGAAATAATTCATCCAAATTAATTCCTGGTAAAAATCTAAGGAATCCGAGGTAATACAACAGGTAACAGAAGAGGATCTATCTGCCTTTTCTCTTTCTCAGCAGGAAGCCATGCATTAGAGACAATTTTGCCAAATGAAATGGGGGTGGAGAGTTAGAGGGGGATGGGACTATTTCAGACTCACATCTCTCCCCATCCATTTCATTTTCTGGTGGTCCATGATGATAGCTTAGGAAGTAGATGACCATGGTTGAATTTTATCATTAGTAAGGTTCAGTGCCAACCATCTCCCCTTATTTCCTTCCCATTTAAAGTTTCAGGGATAATAAATTTTTTTGATTTAGCAATTATGGGAGCACAGAATTAGTCGAAGACAGGCTTTGGGAGCTAACTGAAAGGGAGGCTGGATGATGAAAGCCAAGAGTGCTTTCTTGGAGATCTCTGTCATCCAAAGATCTGGGGGGGGGGGGGAAGGGGGAGAACGGCCCTTTGTTAAATCTGAAATTGGATGAGTTTTAATTTAAGATCTCAGCTCTAACCCTCACCTCTTTTCCCTAACAGAAAAAAATAGTTATGTTTGTGGGTGACATATTCTTAAAGCAAATGGTGCTAAACCGCTGTGCGGAAATACATTATATTGACTTGTCTGGGGCTGTGCTTTTTCAAGTACAGCATTACATTGGCTGGTAATAAAAATAAATAAGAATTATATATCATTTCATTCATTTTTGTATTACACTTGCAAAATGCATAAAGATATAATACAACGTGTTACAATATAGTTTTAGAAAATACAATGATGAAATTAATCCATGATACAGAATGATGTATGTAAGGATATTAAAATACCAGGCTGTAAAAAGTCACAAGAAGGCTTCTGAGCCCATCAGGACACTTTTTAAGCAAAGGGTTAGGTTGTAGCCATGTTGGGGAGATGACTCCTTCTCTCTTGGGGTGAGGTAGAGGATCGAGCAGGTGACCAACAGCCTTTGCTGCTGGGAAAAGGGGGGTGGTGGGTATTGTATTCTCCTTGCCATCTTGAACCCCTGAATCAGGATTGGGCTCAGTTTGAAGGACACTGGCAGAGGCTGTTTCCTCCATCTTTGGACCACAGCTCCCTGCCACACTATTCCTTCCCTTGGAGAATCTGCATGTCACACATCCCCTGCTTGTGAACAAGGTCCTGTTAGAGCCTCCTCAAGCTGTTAGGTGGACAGTCAGACTCTGGTGAACAAGCTTGTTTCAGCTTGCCAAGGAAAAAGGTCCCGGCTGCTTACCTCCTGAAATTATTCCCTGGGTCAGGAAGAAATGTGGCAAAAGAGGAAGCTCAGACAAATTTCCACCCAGGGGTGGGGGTGGGATGGGGGCAGCCAGTCAGTGTTTTCCTTAGAAACCCTTACCTGTTCTGAAGAGTCATATGACCAAGCCTGGCACCTGCCCTCTAAGGAGGTTGTATTCTAAGATGGACTTGTACAAGCATATTCCCCTGTTAATTTATAAACATTTGTTAAATACTTACTAGTGCCCAGTGCTGTAACAATGTAAGATGTAAATTGTGCAGCGCATAAGAGATCCTGATTTTTCTTCCACTTTCTTTTTCCTCCTCCTTTCCGTTCCACATTTTATTGTTTTATTCCTTCTCTCCTTCCTTCTCTTCTTGCTTTCTCTTCTGTTTTTTTCTTTCTCAATCTCTTCCCACTTTCTTCACTTTTTTCCCCAATTTTTATATTCTTATTCCTTCTCCCTTCACCTTTTTTCCCCTCTTCTCCCCATCCTCCCATCTACTTTGTTTTCCCTACTTCTTTTTCTGATATCTTTCCTTTTTCTTCCTTTGTCTTTTCTTTCTTTTTTTTTTTTTTTATCATTTTCAAGTGCTCTCTCATTTGATTAGAAGAGAAACAGAGAGGAGGGGCAGGGAAAAGGAAGAGTATAAGGGGTGAGGGAAGGATAGAGGATATAGATTTGGATGAAGACTCAGTTTTGGCATCAAGTAATCAATACTTTGACCATCCAGATAGCATGTCAAGACATTGGCTTCACACTTATGGAACTCTCATGATTTTGGTTGGGAAATAGAAATAAGAACTTAAAAATTAGGGTGTGCTGAAGAATAGCATCATCTCTGTGACAATAGGAACATGTGCCATAGTACTGAACAAGTCTTCTTCCTTAACATATCTTGACTTTTTGTGTGCTGAGAAACAGTGGGAAAAAGGGGAGAGAGAGCAAAATTATGAATAAAATGAAAGCAGTCTCTGATGTGTTTTCTTTCCCTTTTAGTGTTCCTCCTCATTCCTATCATTCTGCCATATGTCTTATTCTTGAAGAGTGTTGCTCCTATCTGGCTGTCCACCAAGTTTTCTTGAGGTATAGCCAATAATAGTTTAAGAAATTATTGGATTGTGAGCGCCATGAGGGCAAGAGGTCAATGTCTCATGCTTTTTTTTTTGTTTCCCACTTAGCCTTACTCAAACTGTATGTAAGAGGGACAGAGCCTTGTTAGGTAAATAAATGAATTATTCCTCCCAGGTGTATTTACATTTAATAATAGCTGACATTTACATAGCATTTTAAGGTTTGCAAAGAGTTTTATACACATCATCTCACCTGATACAACAACTCTGTGAGGTGAGTACCATAGGTATTATTATCCCCATTATACAAATGAAAGAACTGAGGCTCAGATATAGGGTAACTGATGCACCTGTCCTGGGGTCACACCACTTAAGTGTTATAGGTAGGAAGGATTCAAATCTAGGTATTCTCCCAGATTCCAGATCTCTGCTTCTCATTTAATTGAGGACTCTTAGAAACAGAAAAAGCCTTCAAGACCTAAACAAGTGAATTTCCAATGGGGAAGATTTAGATATAAACAGATCAGGATAGGAGTTATTTTAGATGTGTGTTGGAGGAATGAGGGCATTGTCTGGTAGCCCTCATTCCTTATCTCCAGTGGTCTGGCCAATATGGATGCTTATTTTTTGGGGGGGAAAGGGGTTGAAAGAAAAGTAGATAGGCTGAATTATCAACATGTACTTACTTTTTCTTTTCCTTACTATAGTTCCATCTGAGGTTCAGAGGATTACAGCTGTCTGGACACTGGGCTAATGCTCATGTATACCACAGGACCAGGATGGAGATGAAGGCTTACTCACTCAATTCCTCTGGACAAATACATTCTCTGCCAAGGATGCCAAAAGTTTCCACTGGCCCTGACATAGAGATTAAGACTCCAAAGCAAATGTTCTATTGATTTTGGTGCTTCCTAATCTCATCCTGGATGAATGTGTATGTATCTACATGTGTGCACATGGGAGACGCACAAACTATGGATCCCATCCAGAAGCCTTTAGAAATTGAGAAATTAAAAGAAATTAGACATTTCTTCCTGAGAAAAGGACTACTTCATCTGACTTTTTGGAGCAGTTCTGGAAGAAATGAAACTAGTGAAAAGAGAGGTATTGGTTTGAGGAACAAAGAAGCATTGAAGACTGGGCAGAGTAGAGAAGGAGGCTAAAAGAAAATAGAGAGAAATTGACTGCATATGTGTATGGATAATAAGTTTAGTTGATGTGTGTGTGTGTGTGTGTGCCCACGCATGCTGGAAAAAATGGAACTCCCCTGTGCTGATATGAATGCCCTTCAATAAAGCCCAGACCTCCTACCTAGATGAGGTCATCCTGTAAGTCACTATCTTTGCCTGAGCAAATCTTAGTCAAGATGAAAAGGCTGACATGAGTTTACTCAGCACAGGGGCATGATCCCAGGTCTTGGAGCTAGACTAGAAGCTCTGAATGAAGAAAGTTTTTGGATCCCTCTGGGAGAGGGAACAAAGGGAGGAGAGGAGAGGGAATAAAAAGGAGAAAAAGAGGAGCAAGAGGAGAGGAAGAAAATGAGAAAGAAGAGGAGGAAAAAAGGAAGAAAAGGAAAAAGAAAGAAGGTTAAAAAAGAAGAGGGAAGAAAGAAAAAGAAGAGAAGGAAAAAGAAGGGAGAAAGAAGGAAAAGGATGAGAAAGAGGAGAAAAGGAAAAGAAAAAAGGAAGAAGAGAAAGATGAGAAAAAGTAAAATAATAAGGAAGAGGAGGAAAAAATAGGAGAAAAGGAGAGGAATAATAAGAAGAGAAGGATGAGAAAAAGGAGTAGAAAAAATAGAAGAATGAAGAGAAAGGGTGAAAAGGCTGAGAAAAAGGAGTGATAAAGGACAGAATCAAAGGAAAAAGAGCAACCAGATATGGCTGACAAATGAACCCTCTGAGAAGAGCTCGCATATGCACCAAGAGCCTCCAATATCAAACAAGGCTATCTCCCTTCCAGTTCTGCAGATCAGCTGACTATCCCCTGGCAGCAACAGTTGGCCCAGGATAGATGTACAGCTGCTGGCAAGTCCAGCAGCAATTCCATTGCTGCCAGAAGAGCAGAAAGATTGGAAGCTCTTGTAGGGCTTGATAGAGTGTGTGGGTATCACATGTTGGCTACTAGATTCAAGGGGCATAAAACAGGAGGGCAGTCTTATTCCTGTTGGCTCACTATTTCCTATCCTTACCTGATTCTTGTTATCTGTCCCAGGATTCCTTGTGAGAAGTCTACTGTGTCCCCAAGGTTCACCATCTACTTCTTGCTCACACTCCATCATCAGCAAGATGGTGTTTCAGGTCCCAGAGGGCACCAGCACTCAGATCTTATTGTCATTCCCTTGCATGATTCTACTCATGATTATACTAGCCTGGTGACATAGCTGGATCAGATATTCTTGCATGGGACGTCACCAGCTATGAATGTTGAGGGAAATTTTTTCAGCAGAAAGCAAATGAAAGTGCTGATGGTTGGGGAAGGCTTTGCTCTTTCAGGGAATTAATTTGGGATTAGCATTATTGAATGTCCATGGATGAATTTTTGATACACACAGATACCAATAATTGTGCATACAAAAAAACAGGCTATTATAATGTTATTATCAGGACTCTATCCTTGTGTTGTCCTTCCTGCCTCAAAACTCTACATAAGCAATTTTCCTAAATGTAGGTCTATGTTACTGTCTTCAACAATCTCTAGTGGCTCCCTATTACCTCTAGAATCCAATATAAAGTTCTATTTGGCATTTAAAAACCTTCACAACCTAGCACATACCTACCTTTCTGGCCTTATTGCTCATTATGCCTCTACAATTCATATTCCTTCCCCGACTCCTCACTTTTAATGTTAGTTCCTTCATTTTTTGATTATCTTCAATTTGTCCTATTTATAACTTATTTGTACATAGTTGAATGCCTGTTTTCTCCCCCATTAGTGTATCAGTTCCTTGTGGTAAATTTCTTTTTATCCTCAATACTCAGAATAGTGCCTAGCACACAGTAGGCACTTAATAAATACATGCTGCCTTAACTTCTTGGTCTATGTTGATAGATGAAATTGTAAAACTTTCAAGTATTAAAGTAGCAGTTGTTCACATTTCTATTGACACAAACAACCAATCAATCAATAAAATCAATAAATATTGATTTAAGCACTTACCATGCACCAGCCACTGTGTTAGGCATTGAGGATAACAAAACAAAAATGAAATAGTACTTACCCTCAAGGTACTTACATTCTTATGAGATTTTTGTATGTATAAATATATGCACATATATATATTTATAAAGGTATAGATATATTTGTATATAAGATGAATTTGAGGGAGCAAAGGGGGGAAGCTACAAGTGCCCAAATGGGTATTGAGGGGATCAGGTAAGGCTTTCATTGCAAAAGGTAGTTCTTGAATTGAATCCTGGAGAAAACTGAATTCTAAGAGGTGGTGATGAAGGAATTAATTCCAGGTATAGGATGTAGCCTGTGCAAAACCATGGAGATGGAAGCTAAGAGTGTCTTATTCAAGGAAGAATCAGAAGGTCAGTTTGACTGGACCACAGAATGTATTAAGATGAATAATAGGTAGCAAGGCTAAGTTGGAGGTCAAGTTTTGAAGTATTGTAAATGCCATTCTAAGTTTGATCCTGGAGACAAGAGGAAACCACTAGAATTTGTTGAGTAGGTCAGTACTTCTGAAACTTTTTCTTTTCATGACCCCTTTCTTCCTATGAGAAATTTTTATGTGATCTGGAGTATATGTTATATAAAATAAGTATATAAATCAAACATTTACTGATAATAAATCATAATTTTGCCATCCCACATTCAATTATGAGACCCCTTATAGGGTCGTGAACTACAGAAGGGAGTGGATGACTGACATAGTTGTGTTTGTGCTTTAGGAAAATCATTTGGCAGTTATAAAGAATGATTTGGAATTAGATTATAAGGTTCTTGAGGGCAGGGATTGTCTTTTGCCTTTTTGTATCCCCACTACTCAGCACAGTGTCTGGCACATAGTAGATGCTTTAAAATGTTTATTGATTGAGTAGGGGTAAGACTTGAAGCAGGTAGATCAATTAGAAGGGTATTACAATAATCCAGGTGAGAGGTAGTGAGGCTTGACTTAAAGTGGAGGGTATGGGAGTAGAAATAAGAAAAGAGATGTGAAGGATGTTGTAGAATTAGAAACTGCAAGATTTGGTAAATATTTGGATATATACAATAGATTAAAATGTAGAATCAAGGTTAACACTGAGCTGGGAAATTAGCAGACCAAAAGGATAATTGTTTCCTTGACTGAAATAGGGAATTTAGAAAAGTGCTGGGTTTAGGGAACAAATAATGAGTCCTCTTTTAGATAGGTGGAATTTTAGATACTTATGATATATTTTGTTTAAAATGTTCATGGACAAGTTGTGATATGACATTGGAACTCAAGAGAGTCTATAGTGCCTTAAGGTTATAAAGTACTTTCTGCTGAATAACCCTTCAAATTATGGTAAGTAGGAAAAATATAATTATTATGTTGCAAATGGAGAAACTAAGGTATTGAAAGGCTTAGTGTCTTTGCAGAAGGCCACACAACTAATAAGTATCAGAGGCAGAATTAAAAACCACAGCTAACTATGGGTACCAATAATTTATCCATGGGCTTCTTGCACTTAATGAATTATGTAATACTTCTCCAGATTAACTCTGAAGGAAAAAAGCAGTTTTGTAACTCCAACTAGATTGTGACACAAATTCTCTGTGCACACAGATCCCAAAAAGGCTTATCCAAGGATTGTGTAGAATCCTTAGTCACAATTTGACTTTTATATAAGTCACAACCTCCTTGAATTTCAGTTTCTTCATATGTAAAATTGAGGAGTTGGAATAAAAAGCCTCTGAGGTTCCTTCGAACTCTACAACTCTGGTACTATGTTCCTGGGTCATTCCCATTTTTCAATGTGGAGCCACATTATCAGAAATACTTATATGTTGAAGCCCTATGAATTGAATCATACAACTACCTACAGCTTCAATTATGATTATAAATAGAATCTGTCTGACATCATAACATACTTGGTGACAGTTATATCACTGTCAGAGTAGGCTAGTCGGTATCATCTCCTGGCCAACTCTTGTATGTGTGTTAGCTAATTATTTTTAAATGTCATATTAATGAATTTTGTTTTTTACATGGTATTCACTTTCCCAAAATCATCTGACCCCAAAGCATCCTTATATTTAATAGAAAAAAAAGCTAAAGAAAGTACCCAATATCGAAACTCACCAATGGAGTATAATGCATCATGCATCCATTGTCTACCAGAAAAACAGCATGGTACAACAGAAAGAGTCCTGGATTTAGAGTCAGATGCCTTGGCTTTGAATCTGAACTCTTCTGCTTTCTGTGATTTTGGCCAAATCACTTAATCTTTGTAGAACTTAGCTTTCTCAACTATGGAATGAGGGATTTGGACTAGCTGACCTCTAAGATCCCTTAGAAATCTAAAACTATAATTCTGTGACCTTTCTAATGAAAATGTTCTACCATTTGTCATCTCAAATCAATATTGATCATTATTGGTACAGTAGAAAGAAAACTGGCTTTGAAATCAGAGCTCTTACTATTGCTCCTAATACTTTCTACCTTTGTGGCCTACTTATGAAATTGCTAAAAATCTCTCTAGATTTGACTTTTCTAAACAGTATTTTAAGGGCTGAGGAAGGTGATTCCTCAGCACAGTTGAAGTAGTCACAGGTTTTAATGTGTTTACAAGGTATAGCACCCCAATATCCCTTTATAAAGTATAGACACCTCACTGAATCAAGAAGGGAATTACAAGATTGACTGAGCAAACAAAATAGTCAAAATCTTAAGCTCTTTAAGTAGCTAAACCTTAGGCGAATTTCAGCTATTTGTGAGTAGGAGAGATCACAAGCCAGGATCTTTTTTTTTTTTTTTTTAATGGAATGGTCCTCTGTAATGGGGGAGAAAGGAATTTCTTTCTCTTCTTCCTCCATGCAATATACCTTTGAAGGGAAACCAATGGAATAGTAGGAGACACTGCATACAGCAGGGAACCATTCTAAGCAGAAAGAAGATTACCCAAGGGAGGATGTAATTTCAAAGAGCACGACCCCTGGCAGCAGAGAAGAGAGTCATGATACAGAGGAAGAGACCTTGGAAATCTAGTTGAGCAATCCATACAGCAGAGATGCTGCAACTACAGGGAAGTGGACAGAGAATTTGTGAAGAGAGAAAGGACTTGCAAGGTCTATGAGCTTCCTTTTCTACACATACACCTTATGAACACTCTTCGTGACACTGTGGTCTAAGGTTGAGCCCACTCCTCCAGTGGATGCCATGCCTATTTGTAGGCAAGTACACCCTGCTTTGTGACCTGGGCAAATCATTGAGATGTTTGTTCCAGGATCTTTATGCAGGAGAAGGAAACTGCAAACCTTTATCTCTGCCAAGAAACAGAGTCCTACAAAACTGAAATGACTGAACAACACCACAGCACTCTGAGTTTATGGAAGGAATGTTCTTGCTATGCCATATGAATAAATATCTTTGCTAAGAGTTAAATGAATCTATTGACTTATTTATTGTTAAGGGAAACATACTGGTGAAGATTTATGAGTTATGGTGTTAAAAGTACAGACCAAAATAGTTACCCTTGAACTTGAGGTAGCAATTGCCCTCTGGGGACCTTACCCATGAGGATGAGTTCAAGTTGGGGGAGAAAGCCAGAGATATGACATGAATACATTAGACTACATGGTCTATGAGGTCCCTTACACTTTGAAATCTACAATCATGACTGACATTCTTTCATCTTCTTTTACATTATTATAGTCATTTTGTAGATCATTCTTTGGTCTCTGTTTTCTTCATTCTGAATTCTTCATATGCATTCTTGTGCTTTTTTGAATTCCTCATGTTTATCATCCCTCATGGAATAAAGGTGCTCCATTAAAGCCACAGATCACAACTTGTCTGTAATGGCAATGATGGCACCCACTTCATTTCTAGTTGTTCTTGCTAATACAAAAAAAATAATGCTATTAACATTTTGGTACATTGAGCTCTTTGGGACCTATGCACAGCATTGGGATCACCACATCATATGAATAGTGTATTAAAACTTTTTTTTGCAAAATTCCAAATTAATTAATTTGCAGTTCTATCGAGGGTATATTTATATGTTTGTTTACTCACAGTCCCTCTGGTATTGATTATTTGTCACTTTTATCACCTTTATCAACCTGATGGGTATGAGATGTTGCTTTAGATTTGTTTTAACTTTCTTTTCTTTCATTATTAGTGATTTCTCAATAATTATCTCTCAAATGATTATTGATAACCTACATTTGTATTACTGAATCAATCAACCAATGTATATTAAATGCCCACTGTATGCCAGGGATTGTGCTAAGAGTTAGAAAAAAATTATATACTCTGACCACTTACGGAGGCCTAGGTTTTATAAATGTGTGTTAGTTCTCTTGATAAATAAAATACTTATGAAGTGCTTATCGTGTGCCAGGTACTGTGTTATGCAAGAGGCATACAAAGATATACTAACAAGAGAGTCCCCACCCTAAAGAAGCATACATAGGAGAAGACAACTCATAAAAAGGAGCTGAAAGAATAAGGATGGGCAAACTGAGATAGATAGATAGGTAGATAGATAGATAGATAAGGCTGCAAAATGTTTGTGGGGGCTTGGTTTGGGGCAAGATGAAGTGAAAGCTCACATAATAGAATTGATATATCCAGGAGATGTCAGACTTTTATCACAGATGCTTTATGGAAATAATTTTCTCCTATTTCTTAGTTTCTCTTCTTTGTCAAACTACATCCCTTTTTTTTGGCAAAAGCTTTTAAATTGTATTTAATCAACATTGCCTATTATGTCTTTTGTAATTTCTTCTATCCCTTGTCTGGTTATATAGATCCCTCCCCCATCTCCATTCCCAATAGCTGTGAAAGGTACCTCCTGCCATTTTCCTCTAATTATTTTTATGATATGCCCTTTCTTATTTGGATCACTTATCCATTTGGAGCTTATTGTATTATGTGCTTTGCTAGCTAATTAGGCAAAGAAATTTTAACTAAAAATCTCAGTCAGTCTATTCTCTGGTCAGGTGGTCCATTTTTGGCCAGTGAGCTACATGTTTATTCATTCATTTAACAAGCATTTATTATATGCCTACTATGTCCAAGGTACTATGTTAAATGCTAGTGATACAAAAATATAGCTGAACTGGGAAGGAATAAAAGAATAAGCACTTTGCTAAGCACCTTACAAATATGATCTCATTTGCTCTTCACAACAACCATCAAAAGTAGGTGCTATTATTATTTCTGATTTAGAGTTGAAGAAACTGAGGCAGACAGAAGTCTAATGACTTGCCCAGGGCTTTCTCAAGTACCTTAGTCATTTCTAGTAGGAATAGGA
Organism: Myrmecobius fasciatus; assembly: GCA_023553655.1. Taxonomy (NCBI): domain Eukaryota; kingdom Metazoa; phylum Chordata; class Mammalia; order Dasyuromorphia; family Myrmecobiidae; genus Myrmecobius; species Myrmecobius fasciatus. Next base: position 113,469 of record JAJPUD010001073.1, on the reverse strand, counting down.
CCAATATACAAATACACTACAGATAGGGGAAGATGGGAGAAGAGGGGGTAAAGAGAGTGGGGAAGGAGAGAGAGAAACACGTGCACACACACACACAGAAACAGAGAGAGACAGAGAGACAGAAGGAAGGAGAGAGAGAGACAGGGAAGGAAGGGGAAAGATAGATAGATAGAGAGACAGAGACAGAGAGACACAGAGACAGAGACAGAGACTGTGAGAGAAAAAGAGAGAGAGAGAGAGAGAGAGAGAGAGAGAGAGAGAGGAGACAGAGACAGAGAAAGAGGTAGCGAGAAGGAGAGAGAGAAGGAAGGAGAGAGAGAGAGGTGGGGGGACGAAGGGAGGGGGAGAGAGAATTTCACAAAACAAGTCTAGGCTATAAGAAGTGTAAGTTGGGAGAATGAATGAAAACTGCATTTATTAAGCATGTACTATGTGCAAAGTCCCATGCTAAATATTGGTGATACAAATAGAAAAGACAGTGTCTGCTCTTGGGGAACTCACATTCTAATGGAGGTGACAACATATATGAAACATTTGAGCTCTAAGTCAGATGGAAAGGTCTAGGATTCCTATATTGCATCAGCAAAGCAGGAGGTCATGCTTTTTCTTTACTGTCATTTTCACTGATAAAGTCATATCAGTTTCTGATATTGAAAAACACGTGAAAGTGCCAAGGATTTTGTGACAGGATTTCCCCACCTTGGTTTTCAATAGTTAGAGCTGTAACAGTTTGCAGGCTACATAGGGGTTGCTTCCCAGGAAGATGACTATGAATGAACACTGGGCTGGAAGTGATGCTGTTCCTGAGGTTCTTGAGTTCAGGGTCTTGGGCTGATGTGGTGGTGGTCATTTGACTTGACTGGTACATGCTGTCTCCTGTCTCTCTGAGGGTCCCTTCCTATTCCATTTTCTTCGAGGGACTGGGCAGATAAGGCTTCATGAAGAAAGCAGTTCTTCAACTGGTTCATGATGAAAGGGAAGGACTGCAATAGATGGAACTCAGGAAGAACTGGGAGGAAATGGAGACTAAGACTAGGTAAAGCACTTTCCAAATCTTAAAATGCTATATAAATGTTCTCATTGTTGTTCCTGTTGTTACATACTTAAAGAGGCAATATTCATTCAGACAGATTATTTTGCCATAACGTGGCTCTTTGTGTTTAATTTTAGAATGTGGATTTACTGAATCCAATCACATCTGTACATATGGAAGCTTCAGAGAAGACAATTTAGGTTGAATGTGAAAAAAATCTCCTTAACAATTAGAGCTGTCCATTAGTGTAATGAGTTGCCTTAGGAAGTAGGCTATGCCCCTTTATTGGAGGTCTTCAGGCGGAGGCTAGATGATCGCTGTTGGAGATTTTATCGTGGGGATTCCTTTTGGGTATGGATTGGCTTAGCTGGCCACTTAGGTCCCTTCCGAGTCTTAAATTCCCCACAGAATCATGGGGATGTGGACACAGCCTGACTCTGTTAATGATCTTGGGGGTGGCCTCCTAAAAGGCAGACTCAGTTGTCTAGAACTATCTTCTGGTGGGATAACTTATAGGTTGGCTCTGTAAATTATCACAGAAGATACAGATGGGGATAATAATAGGGACTAATCCTCCAATTTCATTGATACAGGGATTTTTCAGTTGAGGGAATCTTTTCTATAGATGGGCACTTCCTTTGCAACTTATCATCTTAACAAATTGGTAGAGTATTGAGAAATTAAGTGACTTATCAAGAGTCACACAACCAGAGACTATCAGAGGTAGCCCTGAATATAGATTTGTCAGAGGACATGAAGATGAAATCTTGGATCTCTTGTTTAGCACTTGTGTGACCATGGGAAAGTGTGGGTCTATATTTCCTCACCTGAAAAATGAGGGAACTGAATGAGATACTCTCTTAGTCTTCTTCTGATGCTGAGTCCAATAATTCTATGAATCCTCTCACCATCATCAGCCAAAGTTGGGGAATGTATCGCTAATCTCAGGGAACCGCAGTCAATTTTGAAAGCCTTTTGGATCAAAAAGGGATAAGGCCATTGGATCTTTGTAGAGGGAAGGATGACTTGGCATTTCAGCCTTCAAGGCCAAGGAACAAAGGTTTTGGTTGAACTAGAAAAATGGCCATTCTTGTGTTTCCTGCTAGGCTCAGTATACATTCTGGAAAATCACTTTATCATAACTCCATCTTAGAGAATTCCATGATGATTTAAAAATATACATACATTTGGTCATGGCTTAGGTAGCCCTTTCTTCCCCAAATCCATCAGATGAAAATTAAATCAAACACAAATTAAATTTAATTTCGGAGGGAGGTGGAAAAACACACATTAAATTTTGGAGACTCAGGTGCTAATTCTTTTGTACAGGACACTTTTCTTTCCTGTAATGAATCATCGTAACACTTAAATTAAACACAGTAAAAGAATGGTTAATGTCATAACACGCTGACAATTTAACCTGGCCAATATTTTTATTGCCTTGTACAATAAACCTAACAGAGCACAACTTGCTTTTGACTGGTGGAAAATCGGTTATGAACCGCCAGGGAATGGCCAATTTTTCAAATGCAGCCATTCAGTCACACTATAGCCACTAATACTTTTTTTTTCCTGTACACTATTGCTGTTATAATCTTTTGAGGATATTTTATAACGGCAATAACCTCCTCGAAATCAGTCTTTACTGCAGTTAATGACTGGACAGCTGGAGCAGTAACTAGCCTTGGCTTTGCCTTCCATCATTAGCTAACAAACCAGTTGTTATCTGCAGGTAACAACCAATTTCTTGTGGAATTTTCTTGATGAAAGTGTCTCACTGGATAAAAGTTTTTTTTCTCTAGAATCCTTCCTCATCAAGGTTTGACTGAGATGTGAAAATATGGGCAGGGTCTAATTGACTAAGAACTGAGCAACAGTGGTCAGAAGGGATAGATGGTGGCAGATAAATGTGGCTGACTCATCCCAAGAGATAATTCATTTCTGCCCATACTATGTAGTTCTGCTCATGAAGGCAGGCACAGCCTGTTTGGGTTCCCCAGTGCCATCTTCCAAGCATGACATGGAAGGGACATAGAGAGATGTCTTCACTACTCAGGCCAGACGGTTATTATGGCTCAGTGGTCCAGGTGGGGAAACTAAGGCCTTCATAGCAACCACCATGACTTTAGGGAAGAGTAGAGAAAGTAGAAGTCCAGGCACTGAAAGCAGAGGGAAATCTACCTAATTGATAAAGTGATCTGCATCCTATAAATCTCTGAATTTAGATTTATACATTTACATTTCATGTGTGTTCCATTTTTGATCACTCTCATAAAACAGGAGCATTTTAAACTTGTGATTTAAAGTTATGAAATGTTAATCTATTTTACAATGAACATATATTTTAAGTACAGGATTAGCAAATCTGGACTCCAACGCTGATGCAAGATGTGTAAAAGCAAAGAATGGTTGCCGTGATTAAATATTAACAGCTAGCTAGAGTAAAATATACAAAGGGAATTATTATAGAAAATGTTAAGCCTTGGAATACCATGCAGAGTACGGCCCTCGACCTGTTAGCAGGATACAGAATAGTTTATCCTTTACTCCCACCAATCCTTTTCTTTGCCTTGCAATGATGAGAAGGGCTGAGGTAGGGGGGATAGAAATCGGTTGTTGAAAGAACTTTCTTTTTTCATTTATAATTTTGTTTTTAATACTCCTGGTACTTAGTATTATGAAAAGTGGATTGGGAGCTGCAACATTAGAGTAATGAGAAGGCACTACACAATGATCACCTGTCTGCCACAGCAGTTTGAAATTCTGCAAATTTATTAGTGTTTACTGTACGAGGCTAGGATTTGATTCCTAAAATCATAGTGTTGATTGCAGTAACTTTACATATGCGTCTTTTACAAGCAGGGTAAAACAAAAAATTAATTTAAAAAAAAGTGAAATAAGATTTCCCAGCCTGGAGAGCAGACCAATTAAAATCACTTCAAATTTTTAAATGAGTTTTAATTTGAGAGACTGGAGCTTTTTCAAGAATATGGGTTTTGCTAAGTATTTGAAATCATTGTATATTGTGCATACTCATAGCCCAAGTTGCTTGTAAATTAACAAACATATAAAATGTACAGCAATGTATTCATTTAAAATTATCTGCGGGGCTATTCTCCCTTTGGTGCCAAGGTGTAGTTCCTTTGAATGCTAATGACTGCCAGATAAGGCCCCCTGGAATGGGATTGGCCTGCCTGCCTGAAAATTCCAAAATTCAAATATCTCCAACCATTTCAAGAGATTCACTGAGTTTAAATCATTTCAAACTTCACAAACCCAACCCTTTAACCTTTTTTGAATGGCAGAAAAGTGTAAAGCATCCTTAACATTTCTGATCATTCCACACTGTGCTGGCCCCATAAAGCTTGTCTTTTCCAAATTTAAGCACTTGAAAATTTGAAGTGCTCCAATAAATTTAAATTGGCATATGCTATGCATATCAATGGGAAATTATTAGAACATTAATGCCTGGAAGCAGTGACTGAGGGCATGTAGACCAGTTCATACATTGCTATGGGATTGATTTTTAATGACTTTTTATTGATTATGTGCTTTTTAAGCTCGATACCCTAGGTAGCCTCATAGTTCATAGAATCTTGATCTACTTACTTTTCAAATCTACCTCTGTCTTTTTCTCTCTTTTATTTTTAGAAAACTGGGAGTGACTCTAAAGACAGTTGTAAAATGTCCTAACTTGAATAATGTTTTTCCAGGGACTTGAAGTGAGTTGGCCTTCCTTTGGAATTGTCAGAGCCAGCCATTTTGTTTTAAAAATGAAGCCAAATGGTTCCCTGGCTGGAATTCATATTTTTATATTGACTCAAAAATAGGAATTTGGAGATTTTAAATGTGATTCTCCCTTGGTTGGGTCCAATTGAATTTGCTTTACAAAAACCAAGATAGAAGGTGGGGTAAGAGTAAAAGTGTTGGGGAAGAGAGGAAATGGGGTGGGGAAGGAATTGGCAACAACCCTCAGCCATTTCTTAAAAATATTGCATCTTTGGGATATTAAAATATGACTGTCTACTAGCTACCATATTGGCTTTTGTTCCTTTAATCCATGCATATTAATGAATAAGCCTCACCAGAACACTCAAAAAAGTCCATCCATCTATCCTTCCTTCCTTCTTTAATATCTTTCTTCTTTCTTTCCTTTTTTCCTGTTTTCTTTCCTTCTTCTTTCTCTTTTTCTTTCCCTTTCCTCATTCCTTTCACATTTATCAGACATTTACTAAGAGAGATGCAAAATTGAGACCAAATGTGGTCTCTGACTTTGTTGAAACTTCACTCTATCACGGGGTTGTAACCCCTAAACATATAAGCACAATACACAACAAAAACAAGAAATTAAAAACAACAGGCTATATGAAAAGTAGAGGGGGCAAAGCTTCTGAGATTTTTGAAATCTATATAATTCTATGATATTTTAGATCATTAACTGATGAGTGAATAATGAAATAAGAAGGATGACACAGTAAAGTTTAAATTAAATACCCTTATTAAAGTTTTCCTCTTCAGAAAAAGGTATATTTAAACTTGAGAGCATGGGTGTCTAAAATTGGAGCTGGAAGTACTTTAGAGATTATCTAGTACAAAATCCTAATTTTGCAGATGAGGAAACCAGGACCAAGTAAAAGGAAATGACTTTCCCAGTGTCCTTTAGTAGTAAAAAACAGAGATCCCTTAGAAGTGGGGACTTTTCTACATGCTCCTCTTTGTAGATGACATTATACTGATTGATCCAGACTTGTATACAAATAACTATAATATAAGGAAGAATACGATAAGTGCATTGGAGAAGCAATAATTAATATGAGATTTCAGAGGATAGAAAGATGACTTCCTAGTGGGGATGTCCTGGGCTGAGGATTCAGATCAAAGAATATTGTAACAATTTGTTGTTAGTGTTGTTTGGTTTGTGACACCATTTGAGGATTTGTTGGCAAAGATATTGGGGTGGTTTGCCATTTTCTTCTCATTTTACAGTTGAGAAACCAACGCAAATAGAGGATAAGTCACTTATCCACGGTCTCACTGCTAGTAAGTATCTGAGACCAGATTTGAACTCAGGTCCTCCTGATTCCAAGTTTAGTGCTCTATCCACTGCACCATCTAGCTATCTCTGTAACATATTTAGTTATGGCTATATCTACACATTGTAACATATCTATTTTCAAAGTTAGAACAGGATTAAGGTTTCCCCCCCTTTTTTTTCTTTTTGATACACATGATACCAAAAATAACAGTGGGTCTTGTATTTCTCTCCAAAATGACCATTTATCTCAACATGCTATATAGATGTAGTCCAAGGCAGTTGTTTCTTCTTGCAAGCAATGCTTTGAAACAGTTAACTAAACTAAAGAATATTATCAATATTGTATCAGTCACAGATGAGAAACTACATATCAGGATCAGTGTAATTCATTCATTGGTTTATGGACACTGAGTCCTCCAGGGAGTGTCACAAATCCACTTGATGTCCCTGAGTGTTAGATTTAGCATTTGGATCTTTGATTTAGCTGAAAGATGTGTGTAAAAACTCTTGCAGGCAGACAACTCCCTACAGGCGATCCATCTATGTTGGCTTTTACATAACAGTTATTCCAATCAAGTGTCAGCAGTAACTTAAGCTCACTAACTTGCCTCCAAATTCACATTTTTCAAATGCTAGAATGTGCATGACTAGTAGCTGGCATGAAGAACATTCCCTTGGGAGAAACTAGGACTTTTTTTCTTTTAAAGCTCTGAAGTTGCCACCTATAAAGCCCTTGTTTTAGAGACAAGCACGGTGAAGAGTTTGGACTTTCTGACGCTCTGTTCTAGGTATGATTTACTGTCCCCTCTAATACCAGAAGCAGCCAGAAAAGTATAACAGATTTCTTTCACAGCAGCCTTCCTGAAATTCTGTGCTCCTCTTTGGAACTTTGTTAAAGGTTGGGAAAGCCTGTCTCCAAATGACTCATCTTCACTGGGTAGGGATGGCTGGATGGTGTCAACTTTCTAGAATTTCACTCTGTCCCTCAACAAGGCAGACTTAAACCAGACTCCCAGGATCTATGGAGAATTTCTTATTATCAGTTGTAGGTTTCTAATCAGAGCAAGGATTGGGTCTTACCTCTCCTAGTGTCCCCATAGCTCATTGTAGTAACTGGAACCTAGGAAACACTCAACACATGTTTACTCAATGAATGAACCAATATATAAAATAGGAGAAATAAGAACATGGCATGGTTTAGCTTAGTGCCTGATGGGAAGGGGAAATAAGTGAAGTTATCTATCACCCTAGTTGTAGAAATGAGAAAATTGAGGCAGTAACTTTAGTCATAGCGATTCAGTCCAGGCCAGCAGAGGGTAGTGATATTGTCCCCATTTTAAATTAAGCTTACCATCATTGTTTACAGACAGTGAGGTCCTTTACTCAGAAAATGTCTCACAGAATGGCTTCTACACATTTTTGAGGAAGAATTTTTTAAAGGTTTAGACAAATCAATGAGTGACAGATGTCTGAGTCTATTAAGGGATATTCTGCTGTTTTGGGATGTCTTCCACCTGTAAAGTTGAGATCAAAGAGGATGATTAGTTTTCCACATATCCCTTGACATACTCAACAAGGATAAAACATTGGATAGTAGGATTGCAGAGCTTATTCAGGATGGAGATTCTGATTATTCATATGTCTTTAAGGAAATTGACTGAAATTGACACTATCTTCACAGGTTTTTTTTTCTATTTTAGGTAAGGGCACAAAATATTGTTAGTTAAGGAAGCACTACAATATAGTGGAGAAAGCAGTTCAGAAGATTTGGATCCTACTTCTGACACTTAGTATATTGTAACATTGGACAAACATTAATCAACCTTTTTTTCAGTTTCCTTATTTGGAAAATGTGAAGGAGATTTAGATAATATGGCTTTCAATCTACCTGCCAGTTCTAGATTCATAGATCCTCTATCCAGTGACTTAGAAATACAACAAAAACTTTTCCAGTGCCTAGAATGTGTAGCTCTTAGAATATTTCCCATGCACAAATCTCTGTGCTGTTCACTCAAAGTCAAATAAATATGAGTAAAACACTTTCTGCCTTAATGGGGCTTATGAATCTAATTAGAGAAACAAGGCTCACACCATTGAGGAGACATCTAATAGTACTGTGTGAGCTCAGAGCCAATGGAGTCAGGAAGTTTATAGAATCACAGAATTTTAGAGTCAGAATCCATGACTAGAAGATAGACTTCTCTCTACCAAAGAGGAACTCACTACCTTTCAAGGCAGCCCATTCTATTTTGGAATAACTATTAACCATTAGGAAGTTTTCCCATACATCTACCCTTCATTGTGATTTTACAACTTTTGTCCATTGAACAAAGTTCTGCATTCTGGAATTGAGCAATATAAATCCAATATTTTTCTAGGAGACAGTCTTTCAAATATTTGGTGACTGTTAAATGTTTTCTTCCTGAAGTTTAATATCCAGTCTCTGGGACCATCTCTCATATGGCATGGACTTGAGATCCTTTGACAGTCTGGTTACACAGTTCTGGATGCTTTTTAACTTACTAATGTTATTCCCCAAAATTAGTTACTTAGAACTAAATAAAATGTTACCTGAGATATGGTCTGACCAGGTGGGTCAGAATATCACTTATTTATTCCTGGAAGTCATGTCCATCTAAATGTAGCCTAAGATTGAATTAGCTTTTTGGCAGCAATATTATACCATCAATTCATTTTGAACTTATAGTTCACTAACCTTTTCCTTCCTCCTGCCCTAATCTTATTTGGATGAATTGTTGCTTTCATCATCTTGTGCTTCTGAAGTTAATTTTCTTAAACCTAAATCTAAGACTTTACATTTATTGCTATTAAATTTCATCCTATAGAGTTTTCCTTAAAATGGTAAGGAAAAATTAAAGGGAAAAAACAAAACTATCATTCTTTGCAGATGAAATAATGGTATGCTTAGAAAATCATAGAGAATCAACTTAAAAAACTATATGCAATTATTAACAACTTTAGCAAAGTTGTGGGATACAAAATAAACCCACCCAAATTATTAGCATTTCTGTATTTTACTAACAAAGTCCAGCAGCAAGAGAAAGAAAGAAAAATTCCACTTAAAATAACTGTAGCCAATATAAAATACTTGGAAGTCTACCTGCCATGACAACTCCAAGAACTATATAAACACAATTATAAAACACCTCACACAAATAAAGTTGGGATCTAAACATTTGGAAAAGTATTAATTCTGCATGGGTAGGTTGAACCAATATAATAAAATTACAATTCTACTTAAATTAATCTATTTACTCAGTGCCATACCAGTCAAAGCTATCAAAAATTGTTTTATAGAATTAGAAAAAAATAACAAAATTCACCTGGAAGAACAAGAACTCAAGGATATCAAGGGAATTCATTTTTTAAAAAATGAAAAAAGGTTGTGTAGCCATACCAGATCTCAAACTATTCTATAAAATAGTAATTATCAAAAATAATCTGATACTGACTAAGAAATAGTGTTGAATCAATGGAATAGATTAGGTACAAATTACATGATAGTAAATTAGCATAATAATCTAGTATATGATAAACCCAAAGATTCAAAGCTTTTGGAACAAAAAGTCATTATTTGACAAAAACTGTTGGAAAAACTGGAAAATGGTATGGCAGAAACTAGCTATACACCAACATTTCACTCTGTATAAGGTCAAAAATGAGTACATGATTTAGACATGAAGAGTAAGATAGAAACAAATTAAGAGATCATGGAATACTTTTATTTTTCAGATTTATGGAGAGGGGAATTATTTGGGCCCAAAAAAATATAGAGCATACCAAAATGTAAAATTGATCATATAAAATTTTTTTTAAAGTTTTGCACAAACAAAACCAATTCAACCAAAATCATAAAAAAGCAGAAAACTGGGTGAAAATCTTGCAATAAGTATCTCTGATAAAGATATTTTTCAAATATATAGAGAACCGTGTCAGATTTATAAAAATAATAGTCACTACTCAATTGACAGTCAAAGAATATGAACTTTTCAGACAAAGCAATCAAATCAAATCTATCACATAAAAGGCTCTAAATCATTATTGATCAGAGAAATACAAATTAAAACAACTGTGAGGAACCACCTCACACTTGAGTGGCTAATATGACAAAAAATATGTTTTGGGGGAGAAAGTTAAGGGATGGAGAGAGGGATAGAATTTGGAAGTCAAAACTTTAAATAAAAACATTAAAAATTGGGGTCAGGGGAATACATTGAGTCTTCCATGACTTGTTCTTCACTTAGCCATGCTTTATGACCTTCACTTAGTTTTCTGGACGCATACTAATTATCCTTTTAATAATATATCCTGATATCTAAATCTGGTAAAGAATAAAACACAGAAAGAAGATAAAAAAAACCAGTATTATTTAAAATTGGCTCAAAAATTTTAAACAAATTCTCTCAGACTTTAACCAAAATTTAACCAAAAAAAAAAAAACATTCATTATGACTAAGTGGAATTTATACTAGGGATGCAAGAGTGCTTCAACATTAGGAAAACAACCAACCTGAGCAGTCATATTAAAAACCAAAGCATCTAAAACCACATGATCATCTCAAGCAATGCAGAAAAAAAACCTCTCAAAAATATAGTGCTTTTTTTTCTTGCTAAAGTCCTAGAAAGCATAGGCAGAGAGGGACCTTTGTTACGTATCATAAAAGACATCCTTCTAAAATCAAAACATGTATTATATGCAATATACACTAGAAATGTTTAAATAAATATGAGAGTGATGCAAAGATTCTCTTTCTTCCCACTGTTATTTTATATGGTTTTTGAAAATACTAGTAAAATCAATAGGACAAGAGAAAGAGGAGTTAAGGCTGTCCCTATTTGCTGATGACATGATGGTATATATGGAACATGTTAGGCAGTGAGTAGATATACTAATTGAAACAACAGCATCAGTAAAGTTTCACGTTACAAAATGATCCAAAACACACAAAAGATTTCCACACATTCAATTACAAAGTATTCCTTAAAGAAATAGAGAACAACTAAAATAGCTGGAGGAATATTTAGTGCTCATGACTAGGCCAAGCCAATATAACAAAAATTACAATACTACTGAAGTAAATTTACATTTTTAATTTGTTATTAATCAAATTACCAATGAAATACTTTAGATTATTTGATAAAATAATAATAAAATTCATTTGAGAAAACAAGAGATCTAAAATATTAGAGGGAGTAATACAAAGAAATAAGGATGAAGGGAGAATAGCACTTCTAGACTTTAAACCATATTATAAAGCAGCAGTCATCAAAGCCATCTGTTATTCTAAAAAAAAAATAGAAATAGATCAATGGAATAGGCTAGACAATGGAGAAATAGAAACAATGAAATTCAATAACTCGCTGTTTGATAAAGTGGAAAACATAAATTACCTAGGGAAAAAATCATCTTATTTGATTAAAAAACAAACAAACAAACAAACAAAACTTCTGGGAGAACTGGTAAGCAGTACAGCAGAAATTAGGCTTAGACTTTACAATATATTCCACAATACATTATAAATGAATATGCAAGATCATTCATTTTTAAAAAATGAGATAGAGCATATACCTCTCACAGCTCTGGATAAGAGATATTTTCTTAACCAAACAAGAGATAGAGGTAATTATAGAAGATAAAATAGATAACTTTGATTACATGTAACTGAAAAGCTTCTGAACAAATAACATTAATGCACCTAGGCAAAGAAGGGAAGTGGTTGAAAAAAAATCTTTGCTTCAAATTTCTCAAGTAAGTCTTTAGTATAGGTGTGTGTGTGTGTGTGTGTGTGTGCACACGCAATTATTTCCCATAACCATTTCCCAATAGATAAGTGGTCAAAGAATATAAACAAATAATTCTTAAAATATTTGCGAATTATTCCCACCCATGAAAGAATGATCTAACTTGCTAATAATAACAGAAATGCAAATAAAATCAATCCTAAAGTTTCATCCCACATTCTGAAAATTGGCAAAGATCACACACAAAAAAATGGCAATAGCCAATGCTCGAAAAGTCATCGAATGTTGATAAAGTTGTGACATGGTACACCATTTTGAGAAGCAATTTTAAATTATACAAACAAAGTGTCTATAATGTGTACAACCTTCGAATCAGAAACTCTATCACTGGGCTTATACCACAAGGAAGGCAGATAAAAAGAAAGTCTCAATATATTCTAAAATATTTATGGATATACTTTTTGGGATGACAAAGAATTGGAAACAAAATAGATGTTTATAGATTGGGAAAAGGCTAAACAAATTATGGTTTGTGGATATATTGGAATGTTGTTAGTATGCTGTAAGAACTAATGTATGTATTGGATACGGAGAACCATGGAAAGACTTGTATGAATTGATGTGAAGTAAACAGAGATATGACAACTATACATATAATAACTACAAAAATATAAATGGAAAGTACACACACATGTACATGAATGTATAAAGATCAACCAGAATTTGAATGAAGAGATATGAGAGCATACCCGAATTCACCCCTTCATGGAAGTAGGAGAGCCACAGATGTTATATATTTGGAAATGGTTTTGGAGTTTTTCAATGTATCAATCATGGTAACTTATTTTTCTCTTTAAAAATGCTATTTATCAGACTGGATGACTCTCTGGGAAGGAGAGGGATGCTGGGGTTAACTATAAGATTAAAAAAAACAAAAAAAATTAAAGCTTATTTTAAAAATTTATTCCTAGAATTTTATCAGGAACCAAGACCTAATAACTGTAGATTCTATTCTCTTTCTTTTTAATTGGAGAGTCAGTATCTCAAGGACCTTGACTATTTGATATTTTCTCTGTACAGCAGGTGAAGCCATGAATTCCCCATGTCCTATTACTGTCTATATTTGAAAACGCTTATTTTCCCTAGGGCACAGTAGATAAAGCACTGAGACTGGAGTCCAGAAAATCTGAGTACAAATCCAACCTCAGATACTTACTTGCTATGTGGCTCTGGGTAAGTCACTTAAACCTGTTTGCCTCAATTCCTCATTTGTAAAATGAACTGGAGAAGAAAATGGCAAACCACTCCAGTACTTTTGCCAAGAACACTCCCAAATAAGATCATGAAGAGTCAGCCATGGCTTAAATAATTGAACAATAATAATGTTTCCCCAAAATCAGTAGTAGTTGCTCCACAATCACATTCACCAATTCTTTCAGCCCAAGGATATTTTGCATCTGGATCATTTGGTTATATCAAGTGCCACTTCTTATTTATTATCTACTGAGTTTCTCTTGAAGTGGCAACTCCCTGTTTGGCCATATTTGTTTTGGAAATTTGTACTTAGGAAAGTACATATTTGTTTTGTGCTTCCCTATCCCCAAATAATTCTCTTGAGCATAGAAAACAGAAACAAAGTAAAAATTGAGCAGCCTGCTCTCTCTCCATCCTTAGTTCTCATCATCTCATCCTCTCAGAAGTTTTATTCCTTCTTTGGTCTTCCTTTTCCCCCACATGGTACTAAAATTTTTTTTTAAGTATCCTTTTTGTTGTATTTAACTTTCACCATCATTAACTCATTCTAAGCTTTAGCACTCTGAGTATGATTCTTTGAGGACCATGTCACTCTTTTCTATTCATTCCCTAATATCTTATCCTTGCTTAAAATCCAAGTTGATTGGTGAATTCTCTCTGCATCTACATAATTCTTTTTAGATAATTCCCTTTTTTTACATATCAGAATTCTTTCTCTTTGTTTCTTCAGAAGTTGATTCTTTAAGGTTTACCATCTTTCCTGGGCATTGACTTTCTCTTTAGAATTTTAATCCATGAGATTGTGCCTATTCTTCCACTAAACCTTCTTCCAAAATCAGTCCTGGATATTATAGGATGAGGCAGCCAGGAAAGTTTCACAAAGAAGGTAGATTTTGATCCGAATCTCTAATACGGTACATTTCAGACAAGTTCAAAGGTATGAGGGAAGGGAGTCCAGGGAGTGAGAATGATATAAGTCTAGATATCAAGAAAGGAAAGTGAAAGACGTTCAGAGGAGAAGTGAAGAAGCCAGTCAGACTATGTAGGGAGGCTTAAATAGGTTATGATAGGAGAGAATATTGGAAATATAGCTTAGAATCAGATCACAGAGCACCTTGAATGCTAAGAGATGTTTGGTATTTTGATTTTTTTCCTTTGAGATATAACTTTCCTAAAATGAACCTATCACTCATTTATTCAATAAATTCCAGTGACTCTTTTCCCTCTAGAACCAAATAAAAACTTCATTATTTGGCATGTAAAAACATTCACAAATTTACTCCAATCTTTCTAAACTCATTCCTCTACTTTGCAATCCAGTTGGATGAACTTTTTTACTTCTCCTCATACACAAGCCATCTTCCATATCCATGTCTTTCTACAGTCTGTCTCCCATACCTAGAATGCACTGCCTTCTCACCTATGCCTCTTACATCTCCTGGGTTTTCTTTCCCACTGTTCTAGACACCAGAGGTTAGAAAGAGAAAAGTGAAATAGTACTTGTTCTCATGGAGTTTACTTTCCATCAGGAGAACTAACATTTATGTACACAAATACAGCAAAGTTTAAAGAGTCTAGGTCAATCATATTTACTAGTTTCCTCTCAGCCTACTTCTTGACTCATTTAAATTTTTTAACATTATCTCAGATTCTAAAATAATCCAAGAGTATATCTATATATTCTCTCATTAACTACTCCAATTCTGACATTTCTTAATTAGTCACCTAAGATCAATGACTATACCAGTTTATAAAATATTTTTTGATTTGATATACTGGAGATATAATAGTTACCCAATAGTAGTTACCATGTCTCTCTCTCTCTCTCTCTGTCTGTCTCTGTCTCTCTGCCTCTCTCTGTCTCTGTCTCTGTCTCTTATATATAGGTAGATAGATATAGATATAGATACCTTAATGTCCTAAGATTAAACATTGAAGTTATAGAATATGCAATTAATTAACAATGAAATCAATAATAAAACAAAGACACAGATAATTATTTGCAATATTTTAGCTGTGAAAATAATCACAATTAAGAGTCATCTCCAATTGTCACTATAATAGCAGATAACTTCCCTTTACTTCTGAGAACACAATACTATACCATTTAGTTTCTTTGGAATAACAAATAAAATCTCTTTGTAAGATTTTTCTTTACAAAATAAAGGTTTAAACAGTCCCATTAGGAAGGAAAAAACCCAACCTCTTTACCCTCTTCCTTTCTGTCTTAAGTTTCTCTATAATCATGGTGGTAAAACAGTATCTTCAGCTTCTCTCAAACCAGTGCTTTTAATAGTCTTTCCAAACTATCAGTTAAAATTTCCATTTCTACAATACTATATTTTACTCTTAAAGATGCAGTAACAGTATCTGTAGTTTCTGTAGGAGAACCTAGTGAAAGATGTTACATAGGTATTTATAAGACAAACATTTTTTAAGGAATAAAGAAAGTGATGATCAAAAAAGATTTCATGTTTTTATATGTCCCAACTATTTTTATGTGAAGTCTTTCCTAATGTCCCATCCTATACTAGTATCACTCCCCATCTGCTCCCTCCCCCCCAACAAAACTTACCCTGTATTTTAGAACATACCAAGCTTATATATGTATATATTATTTCTCTTATTGGATATTAGTTTCCTGAGGATGATAGCTATTTCATTTTTGCCTTTTTCTCTCAGTGCCTAATATAATGTCTATTATATAATTGATGCTCAACAATTGCATGTTGATAGATATTATTTTGAAGTTTAATTTGTTACCCTTTATGTCATGTCAGTTAGATTACTTAAATGTTTATTCTGATGCCTATCGTTGCCTGTAAGAGTTAGGTGGCCATTTATGGGCAAGAAAAAGGAAGAAACCTGACTTATAGCCAGGATCTCCTTCTTCTGCTCCTAGAACTTTGAAACATATTTCAAATTCGAGGTCCTCTTCACTTCCCTGGGACTAGGGAATCTATAGGGATGACACATATGTGTTGGCTCCTTCCTTCTCCAATTTTTTGAAGAGCTTTGGCCCAAAGCTATGAAATTTGGGAAGTTTTTTCTCCAGCATTTGGTATGGAATTATTACCAAATGCTAGCAAGGAATCCAGCCAGATAATGAATATCAGTTAAGACCAAACCCCTTAAACAACGTAATATTTATAATAAAAACACACATACACACATGCACACATATGCCAGTGTGATGCTGCAGGGTGATGGGGCCCAGCTGCCAAGTCACAGCAGCTAAGAACCCTGGGTAAGAAGTCCCAAGCCAGGCAATGGCTTTCTTTAAAGCTATAGAAAGGATTCCCTGTAAGGAGGCAGGTGCAATCATTCCATCCCTGGAAGGAGGAAGCAGCCATCCTCTCTTCTGCTCTGCCTTGTCTTGGGGGTAATACCCTCCCATCCTGGGGTGTATTAAATTAAGTGTCAGAGGGTGTGGGTCCTACAAGAACTTGGCAGAATTCTCATTCCTATTGGTAACATGAGAAATGCCCCACGTTTCCTTAGCATGGCCATACTGGCCAACTGAATTGGATGATACTGAAGGGAAATTCCATCCAGTGGTAAAATGACTGAGAATTCCAGTTTGGGATGAGAGACATACAGAGAGAGAGAGACAGAGACAGACAGAGACAGAGAGAGGGGAGAGAGAGACAGAGACAGAGACAGAGACACAGAGAGAGAGACAGACAGACAGACAGAGACAGAGACACACACAGAGAGAGAGAGAGAGAGAGAGAGAGAGAGAGAGAGAGAGAGAGAGA
>JAJPUD010001073.1:77302-94567 GCA_023553655.1 Myrmecobius fasciatus | reverse complement strand
CTTTCTTTCTTTCTTTCTTTCTTTCTTTCTTTCTTTCTTTCTTTCTTCTCCTTCTCCTCTTTTTCCTCCTCTTCCTCTTCCTCCTCTTTCTCCTTCTTCTTTCTTTGCTAATTCCATTAGAATGTAAGATCCTTGAGGGGAAAGACTATTTGTTTTTGCCATTATTTATAGCAATGTCTAATACATAATAAACACCAATGGACATTTATTTATTGGTTGACTGGCTAATTAATCACTAAATCTTTGGTATGGTCTGTCAGTCTATTACTATAACATAACACTTTCCAAAGATCTGCTGAGGATCAACATCAAGTGAGCCATAAAACAGGGTATGCTCATCAAACATATTATTAACCAATGTCTTGAGCATGGTCAATTTATATGAAAGAGGAACTCTTTGTGGATAGCAAGATTTTCCAGATGCTCCTATGCATGTATTGAGTGTGTCAGATGCAATGTTATCCCAATTATGGCAACCATTTTAGCAAGGAGCCCATGAAGTTAGTCCACCAATATATATACAGTATATTTTGAAAGGATACTATGGCAGAGAGAGGCAGAAAGGCAATAAGAGTTGAATAGAAATATAAATTTAGAACGTGAGAAGACCTTAGAGCACCTAGGAAAAAAATCTATTTTCACAGAAGGGGAAACTGAGGCCCAGAGAAGTTAAATAACTCTGTCCAAAGTCACAAAAAATAAATGATAGAATCAGGATTTGTACACCAAATTCCAATATTCTTTCCATTTTTTTTATACTATCTCTCTTGTGAAGAAGAAAATCAGGTAGACTAGAGAATGGGTGTTTAAAAGACCATTCAGTGACTCTCAAGTTTCTTTCTATCTAAAGGGCCCTCCCTATCTTTTTGATGCCATTGTTCTCCTTGGGAAGTTGTGATTGTGAATCAAGGAATTTCACAATCTCCAAAAAAATCAAACCTAACAAAGATGATGGGAAGACTTGTGGTGAACTACTCTGTTTTGTCAATAATGACTTAGTTATAAAAGCGTAATCAACCATGTGGTCATAGAACCATTGAAGCAGCTTTTTCTAATTGTTCTCTGTCTTTTTCACTCTCTTAAATGTCTTTGAGCAAGTCAGTATTTTCTGTTTGCCTCAGTTTCCTTAATTGGAAAATGGGATATTAATGGCATCTACCTCACAGGATTATTGTGAAGATTAAACAAAATATTTGTAAAACACAGTGCCTGGCACCTAGTAGATACTATATAAATGCTTATTTCTCTTTCTTCCCCTAGAGAAAGATCCTCAACAGAACTTCCCTATACTGATGAAATCATAAATCTTTTCAAAAATATTTTACAAAATTTTACCCTGAGACTGTCCTCCCTGGAGTGACCCATAAATTTTGTATCTGATAATCATAAGATCCTAGATCTTGAGCAGAATGAAATCTCAAATATCATCTAGTGAACCCTCATATTTAACAGATGAAGAAAAAAGGCCAAGAAAGGAAAGAGGTTTATTTGTTTAAGATCTCACAAGCAGTAAGTAACAGAGGAAAATTTTGAACCCAGAGCCAGAGCTTCTTCTATTATATCGTGGGGACTCTGAAACAGAATTCTTTCAGAAAATGGTGGAGGAGAAAGGTAGAAGTAGCCACTGAATCTTACAATGCATTTATTTTGCATGTTACATTCTAGCTCTCTAACCACGAATGGGTTTTTAACCTTGTCAGAGGTCCCAGCCTTCAAAGTCATCATGTTCTCTTTTATTTGACTCTGGGTCTGATACCATAGGCTAGGAGACACACCTTCTATTCTATGAAAGACCTGGCTCTCTTTATATCTGCCACTAAACAACAAGCTAGTTTGAAAGGCAGGTCTGTGGGGACTTACCAGCCTGATATGCCAAAACAACACAATGCATCACACAAAGATGCACTAGACTTAAAAGAAAGTTTTAGGTGAATGTCGTATCAAGTGATAGCCGCAGACCACAGCACCTTACCAGTGCCCTGGCAGCTGCTCTTAAGACAGTTTTGTTAGTCAAACTGCATTCAGCAGAGCATAACAATAGCATGGTTTTTAAAAAACTGCTCTCCAATGTGGGGCAGCTGATTAGCAAGGCCGGGAAATTAGTCTTTCCTTGAATTAGCAACAGTGTTTCCACCAATCCCAAAGAGTTGCCAACTTGATTTTTCCTATGCATTTGTGCAATGATTAGTGAGTAATTCATAAAAGGAACCCTCCCACCCAATCAAACATTCCACAGAGACTTTAGAACAGATACAAAGGGCAAATGTGATTCCAGATTAAAATGTTGCAACAAAATAAAGTTTGAAATGCTAAATGTGTAAGCTACAAATGCACACTGTGAATAAACTAAAAGATAAAAAAAATACCATCCTTGGATTTTAATAAGTTCTCAGTTCAGCATGAATGGGAAAGCCATTTGGGACAAAGACTATTTTGAGTATCTGGAAGAGGTAATGAATGCATTCTGATTTTGAGTTTGGAGTCTAGCCATTTCAGGCCCACAAACTCACATCTGATATTCTAAACATTTAACCAACATGAAATGCATTGAAATCTGTGTATGGTTTTCTATATTTATGTCAAATTTGAGTAGATATAAGAGTGAAAGAGAATCATTCACAGGGAGTGTGTGAATTGTAAAGAATATGGAAAATTCCCCACAGTGCCTTGTGCTTAAAAGGTACACATGTTTGCTGAATGAAAGGGGGGGGAAATGAATGAAAGAATGGAATGAGGCAAGAATTTTTTTCTTTGGTCCGAGGTTAGGAGTGAGGTAGTCAGTCTAGGATAGGAGCTCTGGCCAATTCTCATCCTAGTCTTGCCATTAAGTAGCTATGAAACTATGGGCAAATCCTTCTCCTTCTTTTACCTCAGTTCTTTCATCTTTTCATCTAAATGAGGGATCTCATCTAAGTGAGTCCCAAGGACCTGTTTATGTTTATTTCTGACATTCTGTACTAGTCGCTAGTTTATGATTTTGCTTGCCTTATCTAGAATCATCCCACGATCAGTCAATTAACAAGTATTTAATAAGCCACTTCTATACTCCAGATTTTGTCGGGCACTGGGCATACAAATGCAAAAATGAAGCTATCACTGACCTGAAGATACATGATATATTGGTAGAGCCACCAGTACACATGAATTTGTATACAACATATAAAAAGGAATCCAAGACAATCCAGGACAAACAGGAGTCACAAACAGGTAAGGGGATCAGAAAGGGTTTCATGAGAAAGGTTGTACTCCACCTGAATTTTGAAGGAAATTTGAGATTTTCTGTCATACTGTGTGGTAAACACCTCAAAGCAATGGCTCTGAGTTGGGTTAAGAAATAAAAACAATGGTAATAACTAGCATGGGTAGTTAGTGGCAGAGGTGGGATTCTATTTTCTATCTCCAAATATAGTATTCTTTCTACTGAAACAAAAATACTACATATTTTCCCAAGTGTAATCAAACCTATTTCCTTCCCTTTACTAAATTTTAGGCCCAGGTATAATGCCCATCAACATATATTGATGAATTTACTCGAAAGACTGTCTGTACAACTCCATGCCATACTCTGTACAAGAGATATTCTTTATCCATTTAGTTTTTCTTCTGTGGTTCTCTTTTATCTTTTGAGTGGTCTTGGATCTCAATAAATGTTTGTTAAAATGAGCCAAAAATCACTACAAAGCAATCAAATGAATTCATTTTTCCCCCTCCAAACTCTTTCCTAACATCCTATGCACCTTCTTTTCCTGGCTTCCCATTATCTCAGTTACCTAGGCTTAAAATTTGGAGTCTTTGATTTTTTCCTTCTCTATCTTCCTCTAGAATATAAGTTCCTTATGGTTGGGTACTGTTTTGGGGGTTTGTCTTTGTAGCTTCAGCTCCCAGCACACTATCTTGCATATAATTATTATTTAGTAATTTTTTAGTTGTTTCCAACTCTTCATGACCCCTTTGGGGTTTTTATGGCAAAAAATATAGGAGTGGTTTGCCACTTCTTTCTCCAGCTTATTTTACAGATGAGGAAACAACTGGAATAATTTGTGCAGGATCATTGAGGTTGGATTTGAATTCAGGAAGAGCACTCTATCCATTGCTCTACCTAACTGCTCAATTATAATTGGTGCTTAATTAAAGTAGGCAGTGGAAAGAGTGCTGGATTTGGAGTTAAAAGGACAGAGCTCAAATCCCTCTCAGTCAGTTGACAAGCATTTATTTATCCCCACTTTGTTTATTCCTTGTGACATCTTGGACAAGTTACTTTTATTCTGAGCCTCAAGTTTTTCCTCATATATAAACTGTGAGAGGGTTGGACTAGATTAAATCTAAGATCTCTTTCAACTCCAAATTTACAAGCCTATATTCATATCACATCTGTGCTCAAAACATTTCTGTGTTCTAATATTGCCTACATAGGATAAAGTAAGAGAACCATAACAGAAAGTTTTCATCTCTAAAATAAGTGAATTGAACAAGTTGGTCTTGAAGTCCCTTTGAGCTCTAGATTCTACATGATCTTTTGTTATCAAGGATTATGTTGTATGCACATGTAGCAAAAGTATTATTTTGCTCTTTTATTCACTTGTAATGCTCCTTTGCACAGACTTCTTTTTTTTTGGTGTCAAGCTGCCTAATAGCCTGGAAATTTGTGGCATATGATATATAAACTTTACAAGAATCAGTTGAAGGACCTGAGAATATTTAGACAGAAGATAGTTTGACATAATAGTTCCCCAGGTACTTAAAAGACAATCATTTGGTAAAAGTATTAGATCTCTGAAGTTTGACTGCAAAGGGCACAAACAGAAGAAATAGATGGAAGATAATAGAGAGGGAGGTTTAAGCTCAATCAAAGGCAAATCTTCGTAACAATTAGAGATGAACAAAAAAACAAGAATGAGCAACCTTAGCAAGGGAGTGTTTTTCATCACTGAGGGTCTTAAGCAGAGGCTGATGAACACTTACTGGGTAGATTTGGGAGAGAGAATTCTCATTCAAGTGAGGGTTGGGCCAGGTGACCTTCAAAATCTGTTATTCTGCTATTCTGTATTTTGAGATTGAGACATATGCCTGGATACCTGCTTTCCTGAAATGTGACATGTCTTGCTTTCCAGTATCTTGAACAAACAAGAGCAAAAGGAGAATCTAGGGGTTTGTAAAAGACCCCAGGGAGATGTCACCCCAGATAGTAGTCTCAATGAGTGGCTAGACTCAGGCTACTGATGGTTTGTGCCACAACTTTCATGTTAATTAATCACAGTATTTCTGCATTTGCAAAGAAAAAAATTTGCCTGAAAGGTTATACAGCTCATTTTTTACTCAAGTGACTGAAAGTCTCTGGAGGGGTTACTTCCAGGCTCTCAGGTGAGCATGTGTTCCTTGTTGCTTAAATGGGCATTTATCACCTAATATATTCATTGCCTGAGACCTTTGGACCAATCCCTGTCTATAAACCAAAAAACAGATGGATAACATTTTGTTTTGGAAAGTCATATCTACCAGAAATTTGGTCTCCTAATGTTGTCACATGCTTGGGGAGCTTCATTTCTGTCTTTTCCAGAGTCAAATCCCTGAGGTAAAACTGATGGGAATCAAAGGGGCAGGTCAGGGCTGAGTGGCTTGTGTTAGACATATTTATAAGACATGGTATAAGTATTTAAGCTATAAAAGTCTTTAAGAAAATGAGCTACTGAATATGCACAGGAGCTGCTTTTCATGACTGAATATCTTAATTGTTTCAATTTGTATTCTCAAAAGTTCCCAAAGTTTAAAACATATTAGAGGCTATTTAATTTCACTCCTTTTCCATGTGTTTTCCTGAGCTCTGCAAAGGCAGCCTAAATCCATGTCTGTTTTTTCACTGACATCACTTCATAATGGACCATCACAATCTATCTTGAGATTCATGGTTCACCGGACAGGTGTGTGATGAGAATGATAGCTTGATATTCTCTTGCTTTAAACATTGTCATAGAAATTACTTTGCATGCATTTTACTTTAATTTTCAATGCTTTATCCTCCCCTCCCCCACCAAAATAAGCTCCTTGAGGGCAGAGACTGCTTGTTTCTCCACTACCTAACACACAATGCCATCTATAGAGTAGACATTTAATAAATCCTTGCTGAATCAATGAATCATGAAAATAAAGTCAGAACTACACATTGTACTTATGTGGAACAGTGTTTCAGTGGTCTTAGATTATCCTTGAAGTTGAGATGGGTATATTCAATGGACTGCCCAATTAACTCTATGCCATACTCTGTACAATAGGCATTCTTCATCTTTTTGACTTTTTTTGCTTTAAACAATCTTCAAATAGGAAAACAGGGATTTACAAAACAGATAAATTAAGGACTTATTAATATAACAGAGTTATTTGCTTTATTAAGTGATTTTCTTTTGGGTTTCTTTAACAATCATTTCCTCTAGTGCATTTAAAATGGAATTTGTCAAAGATTCAAGTTAGACCTCCCTTGAGGCAGCATAGCATAGTGGAAAAGGCACTAGGGATTTAAAATTCCAAAACTTGGATTCAAATTCTGAGTACCAATTACTAACTATGGGTCTTGAGTCAGTATCTCTCTTCTCTCTGGGTCTCAGTTTTCTTATTTGTAGAATGATTAGATGATCTCAGATATCTCTCCCAATTCTTAATACTCTGATCCTTTCTCCCACCAAGCATAGGAATTTTGAAGAGGAAGGTACACCTATGGCTAAAACAGATTCCCCACTAGCAGGGTAACTCTTCAATCTGGAACTGCTTTTGAAATTTTCAGTCCCAAACTTTTGGAAAAATTTCACCACTCTATTCTATTTCATGGCATTTGAAACTAGGTATTCCCTTTTTTCCATCTCTCAACCATCCTGGTCTCTGATCCTGCTTCTGCTATTGCAACAGCAGTAGACCTAAAGACAAAATACAATTGGGGGCCATGAAAGTATCTTTTGCTAGTTGTGAAAAGTGAGGTAGTTGTGCTTAAAAAAAGTCAGCTTTGGATTGTGAATATGAAGGGAATGAAGAGTAACAGGAGAATCACTGTCCTCTTAATTTATCATAGACTTTGATTTTGTATGTTATCCAGATATTGACAGAAGGTATTTACCCTAGCTTGTTTCCTCATAGAGATGGCCAGGTGCAGTTAGTTTCGTATCCAAATTTTGACAGAAAATGGGTAAAAGACATGAAATGGGTATAATGTCCTACAGTGCTTTGCTTAGGGCAAAGGGACACTCCCAGGTATGCATGGGCTTCTGGGCTATGTGATGCACAAGATTTTCTTGGGCATCTCTACCATTAAATAGGGAGAATTCTGTCTACTGTCAGCTTTTTTCTTAATTACTGTCGGCACCTGATTCATGGTCTTTTTCTCTATTCATCCTCTTACCATTATGTTTAGGCCTGCCAGTATATATGTGTTTCTAACCCTTCTAGCAAACTTAATTTTTAATTCCTTAGCCTCTTCAATGATTCTCTTCTCTACTACACTATAGCCACACAATAAGATAGTCTTGCTTTGAACTAATTATGTCTCAGAATTGTACCATCTCCAGATTCTTGAATCCTAACATTCTATTTTCTAAGCAGAATCATAAATATTTCCAATACTCTCATTCTTTTACACACATTAGCCATTTCCTTGCTCTGTATCATTTCCTCCTATCTCTTGACCTCTCTCTTTGTTTTAGCTCGTCTCCTCTTCTCTGGCTTCACTCCTCTCCTTACACAGCCTTGCACTTGTGATCAGCCATTTTAATGGTTTACTAGCTGCTACCTTTGAATCTTTTGCCTACATACTCCCTTCATTTTCTTGAAATTTTGAATTTCTGCACATTATGTAAAGCCTAATGAAAATGCTGTCTCCACCAAAAAGTTTTTCCCACTCCTCCCTGTGGTTAAAGACTTCCTCCTGAGGGACTTCAATGTGTTTTTCACCTCTATAATGTATTCATCTTGTAATATTATGTATTGTATCTTAATGTTGGTGTCTTTGCCACATAATAGGCAGATTGTAAGGTCTATGAGGATAGGGTATAGGTATTATATAAATGTTTTGTTTCAACCCAAGTCCTATCACAGCACTTTTTATCTAGTAGTCATTTAAATAGTTGCCATATTATTTTGAATAGATGATAGAAAATAAAGAAAATTGAAATCCATTTAAGTTCTTGAAAGGGGGCAGGTATAAAACCTAAGCAAAATTGAGAAGTAGATCAAATTTAGTGCAAACTTCTCATCCCCCACCCATACTTCCTTTATGCTTTCAAATTTCTCCCTCACCTCCTTGTTTGTTCATGCCTTTTCCCTTCCTATATCTCTAAAGAGCCTGTTAGTAGGAAAGGTAAATTAATTCATTTGGAGGTGTAAATAGCCAATAAGATGGATTGTATGTGAGAAAGAAAGGTATTTTTATTATTTCAGGTGATGAGAGACTTTAAGCTGAAGGGATGAGTTTTTAATTCTATAATTTAAAAAACCAATAAGCAGGCTACAGGAGGAAAAGATTATTTTTGTTCAGTGTAGCTATTCCTAAAGTTACTGAATGTTAGCAGTACTTGATCTATTCATTCCTGGGGTAAATAGAGGTGCTCCCTTCTTGGAAGGCTTTCTGTCCTAGTCTCTCCTCCCCTGCCTCTCCCCATCAAATTCATTCTTTGAGTGACCTAATATCTGCTTCCCACAACTTCTAAAACAGGTGAGAGGAGAGAAAAAAAGAGTTGAGAGCAGTACAGAAAGTAGAAGAAAGGGTAAGAAAGTTAAACTCAAATGAGGAGAAAGAATGTAGTATCAGAGGGTATGTGTACAAAATTCTGACTCACTGTCCAACATAAATAGGGTTAAAGGAAATAGAACCTCTAAGGAGAGGACATCCAGATCAACCCCCTTCATTTTGCAGATGAAAATTCAGAATCTAGAGATGTGAAATAATGCACCAAAGTCATTAAGACTGCAAGTAGCAGAACTGGGATTTGAACCCCATATCCTTTCAGTCAAAATCTATTGTTCTCTCCAGAATTCACATATACAAATAAAAATAATCTTTCAAAGTAGTCCTTAATGGTGTTTCTTAATATATTTTTGGAACTCCTCCTTGGGAAGAGACCTCTAGAATAAATTTCTGAGCTAAATAAGCAAATCAGTTTCATTATTTTATAGTCACACCCCAAACTGCATTACCTAGCTTGATATTCTACTGTCTTCTCCATATTTGTCCCCTAATTACTTCTGACTGGAAAAAAATTCTTAGAAGAGGAAGATTTCCTATCATCCAAAATATTTAATAGATTTTGAATAAGGCTTTGAAGGCAATTCCCAAAGGACAGATCCCCAAAAGGTTCTGATCAATAATTATGTGTGTAGCTTACCACCCCCTAATTCCAAGAGAATAATTTTAAAGAAAATGGTGCTCATTTTAGTGTATAAATTTTGATCCATTTGCTGAGAACTCAATCAAATGGCTTTCTCATTCTATCTTTTTTATAGGCTTACACTTATGAAAAAGCAAATAGACAGGGGAAGAGGACATTTTTGATTATATGGAGGTTAGAATAGATGCTGATAATAAATAGACAGAAAGGACAAGATAGGCATACACAACTTAGAATAGAACCATACATTTTAGAACTGGAAGGGACCTTAGAGGCCATCTAGTCTAACTTCCTCATTTTACAGAGGAAGAAACTGAGGCCCAGATTCTTTGATTCTAAACCCAGAATTCTTTTTCCTGCATCAAGCTGCCTATATAATGAAGGAGAAAAAGAAGAGTGGAAGGAGAATCATAAGAAATAAAAAGGGGAGGAGTGGAACATTTTCTGGAGGAGCAAAGGCAAAATACAGAAGAGAGGAGAGTGAGTGAGTTCTGGGAGCAGGTGCTGGAGAGATAGGAAGATGATGAAGGATAGATAAGGAAAAGCTCTGGACAGGTCAGTCTGGGCCAGAAAGGTTAGCAAAGATACCTTAAAGTTCTGTTAATGGCTTACCTGGAGGCTCTAGAATAGGTGCTAGAACATAACAGTAATAAAAAAAGGTAATGATGAAAATATTTGATTTGGAGGAGCATTTGCATAGAGAGGCAGATTTCTAGAAGGGACTCTGACTCAAAGTAAAAAAATGGAGAAATAAAGGAAAGTGATGGGAGAAGAGGAATAGGAGAAGATGCTTTGGTCTGAGAGTCTCAGTTCTAGCTTCTAGAGGATGACATTCTGTTCTGCACCGTCCACCACCGCTAATGGAGACCCATCCCACATTCAAAGGTGCCCAGAATCTCGCTCTACACTGGTTGTGTATGTTTCCTAATTTCAGAGAGTTCACAAACACCAGCAGGGGGCGCCAGGAGTCCTATCACCCCTTCCGTGCTGAAGCATCTTCTCTATCCTAAAGAAGTGCTTCCAGACTGCCTGCCTTCCCTGGATCCCTAGCTTCTCTGGTCTTCTGAGCTACTCCTTTTTAAGGGTGCCCTCTGAGACCCATCCTCCTCTCCTCATCTGTCACCTCCCTGGGTGATGTTTCCTATCTTCCTTTTGTCTCCATCCTTCTACTCCTTCTTTTCCTTTATTTCCCTATTTCCTTCTCAATCTTCCCTCTGCTCCAGCTCCTGTCCCTTTCTGTCTCTGTCTAGGTCCCTGTCCATCTGTCTCTCTTACCCTTCTGTCCTTCCTCCCATCCCCTCTCAATCTGTCCAGTTCTTCTCTGCTCTCCTTTCCTTCCAGTTCTCCTTTCCCTGGAGTTGGGGGAATCCCAAAGCATAGTTCAGACCAGGCAAACAGTGTCTTTCCTCAAGATTCTGATCCCTAAGTTCTTTTTTTCAGCACCATTCATTGTGCACTTTTGTACTTGGAAACTCCTGCGTCTCCTTTGTCCGTCCTTAATTAACCTTTCTAGTGATAGGAGGAGGGAAGAAGGAAGGGAAAAGGGAGAATCAAACCACAACTCAAAAAAGCAGTTCAGAGATGGCCAGGGCCTGGAAGTTCTTCTTCATTTCCATCCCCCACATAGGAAGGACAGCTGCCCAAAGTCTCTCTTATCCAGACAATAAACCTTGGTCTCAGAAACATGAACTTTCCCCATATAATTTGGGCTAGTGACTAACGAAGCATCAGGAGCTTCCAAATGCCTAAGTTCTCCACACCCTCCTCCAGGTGCCTTAGCATGTCAGCATCGGCTGCTGGAGGTCATTCAGCTATGTGAAAATGAGGATGGAACTGGGATGGGATTTGCTTATGCTAAATGGGATCTCTATCAGAAGGCAAATGCCCCTCTTCTAGTGTCTACTGGCTCCCAGACTCTTTTTGAAGGCTCCAGAAGTTCAGCTTCTTGAGGGTTAAAAAGCAACATCCATTTCTCTATTATCTGGTGTAAAAAGTGCCTTTTAAAAAGTCCATATGGCTACTTCCTTTCGACCTGCTTTCCCATCCTCGTCTCTTTGTCAGGCTGTCACTTATAAAAGATCACTTGACTTACAATAACAAGTTCAAAAGAAGACAGAATATAATCAGTTGATCCACGAAGAATTGAAATAAAGAACACCCCACTGCTCCAGTTATCATCCCCATAGAGATAGTGATATTATGGATGTGATTGCTATGCAAATTTCTATAGAAAAAAAACTTGTATTTTGGAATTTGTTCAAAGAGAATTTCAGACACATCAAATTGGAAAATGCAGAGTGAATGCTTAAACTTTTTAGTATAGGCATGGGAATCTTTTATTTATTTATTTATTTGGGTAACACTACTGGCTAACTTAGATCAAGCTTTGTTCACAAATCTCACTTTATTTTGCACATTGGGGAAATCTAAATTATCCTGTCATTTTTTTGGCGTGGGGGGGGAGAGAGTGAATGTAACATTCATGTGAGTCTCTTGTGAAAGTATCCTTTTTCCTGTGACAAAGTATGAGTAATAAAACCTTTCACTCATTTAAACATCTGAAATTGGCTCAGGTGCTGAACTGACCCTAGGCTCTCAGGGTGGGTGAGAAGAGTCTTATGGAGCAGAAGATGAGGAAACCTGCCCTTCTTTTCTCCTTCTCTTCCCTTGTTTTCCCTCTCCTTCCTTGTCTTTCCTTCTGTTCTTCTTTTCTCTGTTATCTTCCTTTTTCTTCTATCTTCTCTTTTCTCTTGCTTCCCTTCCCTTCCCTTCCCTTCCCTTCCCTTCCCTTCCCTTCCCTTTCCTTCTTTTCATTTCTCCTTTTTTACTCCTTCATTCATTTCAAGGCCACTATCTCATTGGAAAAGAAGAGAGAAACACAAAGTTTCCCAACCTATTTCCTCTCCCCCTCCCCCCCTTTTTTTTCTGGACACTTCTTTTAAACTGGAAGCTTTCTGCCTGAGATGTTATGCTTTTTTTTTTTTAAATAATGTATTGTTGTAGTAAACTGATTTAAAATGTATGCCAGTCATCTTCGGGGAACTCATTTCAGTCAAGATGAAACTAGTCTTACCTGAATCAATGTTTTAAGTGTCCCTGTGGCTCGGCATTTGGAATAATCAATCTGTCTCCATCGCTTCTTAACCATGCGCATCACAGGCTTTCTCTCTCTCCTTTTTTATTTGCCAACTCTTTCGGATCCTGCCTTTCTGTTATTAACATGCCCCTAATGTCACAAGCGAGTCTTTTCTTTTAAAACAAGCTGCTCATTGGCGTATTTTGATACTTTTTTATTATTACTAAATCTTTTTTTTCCCATAATTACCCCCACAATCATTATATAATCCCATAACAAAGAGTCTATTGAGGTACCAAGGCTTTTGTCAACTACAGGACATAGAATCCATACTTGCATTATTCAGCCCTTTTCCTCCTTCCCTCTCTCTTCTCTGCTTTGTAGAAACCTAACCTATTGCACATTGGCACCTTGCTTTTTGCTGGTTGTATATTATTTACTAAAAAGCGTTTGCCCTTAGGATAAACCTTGAAAAGTTGCTTAAAAAAAGTTATTTGCTTGATAATTAAGTCCTGAAACCCATCGTTTAATGATTATTCTGGACCCATAAGGCAGAGAACGTCCATGACGTTTTTTCCCTAAGTTTAATTACCGTATGCTAATTTCCTTGCCTACTACGTGATTAATTAAAATCATATTTTCATAATCATTTGGCACTAGTATTGTTTTAGAATTATCATGATCCCCTAAATAGTGTCTGTAAATAAAGTCGGCTCTCATGGAAAGAGAATGGGAAGGCGATGCTGAAGACCTTTATGTGTTTGTATCTATGCGATTGGTAACATAACTGGCTTATTTACATTAAATACGCCACAAGGTTAGAGCGCGGATCAACGTCACTTTATCGCTGATTACTTCTCTTAAACGCCGGAGCTGTGACTGATGCTGCACGTCCCGCTGTCCACCAAGATTCACCGGGGAGTTTTTTTTTTTTTTTTTTTTTAAAAAAGAAAGACTTTAAATAGTTTCAGGAGCAGGTAAGAATTACGCTTTTTCTTCTCTCTCTCTCTCTCTCTCTCTCTCTCTCTCTCTCTCTCTCTCTCTTTCTCTCTCTCTCTCTCTCGATAAAAAATTCTTTAGTCAAAGGCAGGGATGCAAAGTAATGACAGGCAAAGGGGCTGATATATGTCTGAGTAACGAGTCTGACAATCAGAATGTAGCTCTTAGAGAATAGATAGATTTTAATAAGTGTGTTTACATGAGCTCAAGGTCAGAACCAAGCTGCGCTGTGTTAAATGGTTTCTTAGTTGCTAGACAGAGAGAAAAAATGGACGATCACACACCATTCTTTGTAGATTATTATATCAAGGGTTCAGCTTTTGGCTCATCAAAGCTAAATGCCGCAAGACCTATCTAGTTGCTGTGAATTATGCCAAGACGACAATGGAGAGGTTTTTTAATGGTACAATGCATTCCACCTACCAGATAGGGGGAGTCCGAGCTGAAAGATGGGAATGTCTTCTGATGTTGGATGATTAGTATCAATGAACAGGGTTATTCTGAAAAGAGACAGATTAAAATAAAGCACTCTTTCCTCGGGATGTGTTGGAAACAGTTAGAAGGGCTTTCGGGAGTGGGCTACTGTGGCACTTCGGAGCAGCGCCTGTCCCCCCTCAGCCCTAGAAAATGATCAAGTCAATCATGTGGACATGCCTCATTATTCATTGAACACAATCTTTTACAACGCTTCGTTTACGTGCCGGAGTTTGCTCCCTACTCGTTTCTTTAAGTGTTTAAGGTAAGGAAGACAAAGGTGGAGGGGGCTCACTGAGGTGCCGAGGGTGGGGGGCGCTTGGGGGGGCGGGGGGCTCCGGACCCAGTGTCCGAGAGGTGGCAAAGTGAGTTTGGACTCTTTGCATTTCTCCCTCCCCCTTCTCCGCCCCCCCCATCGCAATGAGGCCTGCCGTTTTTTTCCACCGTGATTAAAAAAATACAGTATAATTAAATATCCATAGCTGTGACGTTTGCAAGAAGGGCTGTCAGGGGAGAAGGAGAAAATAATGAAAGGAGGCGAGGAGCCATTGAATGGCGCTATAGAACTTAGGCTGGAGAGAAAGAGCCCCGTCTGTCTCGCCTCCTTCTCTCCCCCCCACCCCACCCCCACTCCAGCCCCAGCCCCCGCCCAAGCCCCTAAACCGTTACTTTGCAGAAGAGTTGCCCCGGATTTTCAGGAGGCAGCTGTGAGAGGGGATCAGGCGCTACCCTCTTTCCCTGCCCCCTCCCACTTTTCATCCCCCCACTTCGGTTCTCAGCTTCCCCCCCTAATCTGAGCGAATCTGTCCTTAAGTTCCCAGAGAAACTTTTGGAGGGGGTAGTGGGGGAGTGAAGGAGGGGGAGAGAGAAAAGGCTGTAGCCCTAGTAAACTTTTGAAGAAGTGACTTTTAAACATTTTTTCCCTCCCTTCTTTCTTCTATCTCTGTCTCTCCTCCCTTCTCTGCCTCTCCCTTGCAGGATTCCGGCTCAGCCGGAGTGTAATTTGTAACCATTTTTTTTAATCAAAGTTAGCTGATGCATACCATGTGTCAAACTTGTGAGATTCAAGTGCCGGGGAGACCTGCCATTTTGTGCTCTAATCGACCTCTTATGAATAGGGAGCCGTGCATAATGCTTTGAGCGAACGTTGTGACATTCAAGTATGCACTAAATGTCAGCTCTGGGTTTAAACCTTTGGAGCTCAGGTAAAGGAGAGTTTGCCTGCAAACACTGCCCGGGAGCCAGAGAGCACCTGTCAGCCTCAAATCCGGGCGGTTTTTAATTTTATTATTATTTTTTAATATCCAAGTACCATTAAAAAAATAAGTAACAGGTTCTAGAGGAAACTTAACTGTCCAGAGAGAGACAGAGAGAGAGAGAGAGAGAGAGAGAGAGAGAGAGAGAGAGAAACAGAGAGAGACAGAGAGAGAGAGAGGGAGGGAGAGAAGGAGAAATAAGGAGACAAGCTAGGGTTGGGGGTGGGGACCTATTGGGGGAGGGGGAGGGAATTTGGGATGGGAGGGGGATACGGTGTAGGAACATGGGTGCCGGGAATGGGGAGAAGGGAGAAGATATTGAAAAAGTGACGATGGAGACAGATTGGAAAGAAGTTCCCCTAGTCCCTCATCTTCTCCTTCACCGCCCCCCCCTCCGTTGAAGAACTGGGCAGTAAAGATCTTTGCCTGATAATGCTTCTGCTTTGCTTTGCGAATTATTTTGCAAAGATGAAGAATTAAGGAAAACAGTCGTAGGCGGGACCCGGGATATATTTTAGGCAAAAAAAAAAAAAAAAAAAATAGGGAGAGAAAAAGAGAGAGAGAGCTTTTCTTTGATGACGAGTAGGAAAGAATCCAGATCTCAATGCTCCCATCTGTTGCAGTTTTGCAAATAATTTAAAATATAGACTCTATGTATATAGATAGATGTATATAATGTGAGGGAAGGTTGAAACGCAGAAGCCAGCGAACTTTAAAAAAGAGGGGGGGAGAAGGTGGTGGGAGGTGTGGCGGGGGATGGAGAATTTTTTTTTTTTTGGTCTCAGAGTCTTCTAGGGAAACTACAGAAGAGATTTCTTTGGGGACAGGTGGAAAGTTAAGTTTTTTTGACTTCTGCCTCCGTGAGTCGGTGTCTGCAATCTGTCTCTTGGCGAAATAGTTAGAGGACCCCGTGGGTTTGGTAAATGTTTGTGTTTTATGTGTGTGTGGAGGGGAAGGGGGGTCGTTGGACTGGAAAGAAGATAAGGGATGGGGATGGCAGGGGATAAGGGGTGGGGGGCGGCTTTGCTTTAAAATGAAGGGGGAGGGGCTCCGAGGAAGAGGAGGCATGGGGAGGAACAGTAAACAGCCTATTTATGTGCCCGAATGTTATTCTAGAGGGGTTTTGTTGGGAGAATATTGTTATGTCTATAATAGTGTCTAGGAGAAGACGTGATTTCTCCTTGCTCTTCAGCAGAAAATGAGTTGGCTTAAAGGAGTCCCTGCAAGCCAGACTCAGAGAGCAGAGCCTGCCGGCTCTGTTTGTTATGCAGAAAGCACCGGCAGACAATGAGAATAACACGTCGCCGATTTCAGGCGGTGGTTGGGAAACTGGTCTCTATAACCACCACCATCACCCCCCAAATCCGAGGGAGAGTATATGTGAGCGAATGTATGTGTGCATGTGCGCGCGCTCGCGCGCGCGTGTTTGCGTGCGTGTGTATGTGTGTGTTACTACTGTCTGTCTGTGCTTCAGCATTTAGTGAGTGCTTCTCACAGGGCTGTGCAGTTTAAAATAAATCCAACAGGGGCCGTGTTTGCTGAGCTGATTTGACCCGTTGATAGAGATAGCGGTAGTCCAGCTTCCAGGGGTGGAGTGGACGCTAGGGGAGAGGAGCACAGAGACTGGGGGGCGGGAAGGGAGATTGTTTCGGTTTGTTTTGGGGGGAAGGAGGAGGTAAAAAAGGTGGGGAGGAGGAGGGAGGCAATGGACGAATGATTATTTTTAAGTGTCATAATTAAGTTTAGAAGCTGCCACCAAAAGAAGAGGACTGGCTTCTTTGAGCCGCACTACAAAGGGGTTTGGCAAACTTGGGGCGGCGGTGGGGGGTGAGGAGCGGGCGGGCAGACAGGCAGACAAGAGGAGAGATTCACTGGGGTCAGAGCGCTTTTTTTTTCTAGGTTCAGAGTAGCAACTATATTATTACTTGAGGACAGATTTGCTTAATCCTTTGGATTTTTTTTTTTTTTAATCTCTTTTCCTGTGGCTCATATCTTTGTTCCTAAAGTGGAAGGCAACTTCTAGGAGGAAAAGGGAGGGGGAAAAAAGGGAGAGAGAGAGAGAGAGAGAGAGAGAGAGAGAGAGAGAGAGAGAGAG
>JAJPUD010001073.1:40983-74827 GCA_023553655.1 Myrmecobius fasciatus | reverse complement strand
TGTGTGTGTGTGTGTGTGTGTGTGTGTGTGTGTGTGTGTGTGTGTGTTTTCCCCTTCTTGCCTTCTGCTCAAAAGTTGGTTTTGAATTGCACAGGTGTCTTGAATGGAGAAAGAAAAAGAAAGAGCTGTTCCTGAGAATATAGATGAACTTATTTTTTAAAAGAGTATCATAAAAGAAAAAAAAAGCAAATAGATTTATTTTCCCAGTTTGAATGAGGACAATTATAGCCTTTTAACATCTTTGGATTTAGTGTTTTTAATAAGGCTGTAAGTAAGCTGAGATATCTACTTGTATGGAGTTCTCAACATTATTTAGAGGCAGACTTTACAAAAGTGAAAACATGGAAATCTGTTATTTGGAGGCCGATTTGCTGTCCATCAGAAAAGAAGCCTTAGGACCTGCTCATCTTCACCTTCAACTTCATTATTACTCTCCCCATCCCATTCTCCATATCAGCAGTGGTAGGAAGATTTTTGCATTTTTGCATGTTTGGATATTTGGTCCTTTTATAGGACTTTAGATTGGTAGGAGAAGAAAAAATAGGTTCCCTAATTTCAATTCTCATGTGTTCTGCTTTTGAAGTTAGATTTTGGAAAAATAAAAATGTTAGGCCCAAGTTTTCACTTAGAATAATCTTTGGCTTTAGGCCTGAAACTGTGTTGGGGGGAGGAGAGTGGAAACAAGCAAGAATAAGATGTCTGCTTTATAAAGGTGGTTAAAAACTATGGATGATTTAGAAGTTCATGAAATTCATGTCTGGTTCAAGGTAGATTACATCTGTAGATGTGTGGAAAGATATGGGGAGGTTGGAGGGGAGACAGAATTGAATCTTAACCTTTTCTGTCCGTGTATATAGGTTAGAAAGTTTGAAAGAAAAGATATAACAATAACAACAAGAAAAGGGGAAGTTCCATTTGGATGTTGAGGGACTGTTCATAGATGGACAATATATTGGTGGCTTATCTTATTCACCATTCATTCATTCTTCCAATAAATATTTGTAGAGTACCTGCAATATGCAAAGCACCAGACTAGACATTAGTGGAAGGATAGAAAAATATGTAAGGTTCAGTCTCTCTCTTCATAGAACTTAAAGTCTCAAAAGAAAAGACATATATCTAAATAGCTAACAACAACAAAAATTAAAGTATGAGAGTACATGAGGGGTACACAGTTTTAGGATTCTGGAGGAGGAAGCAATTACTTTCAATTTAAGGCTCATGTTCTTGATCTATTCTGACCTCCTATTGGTGATATTAGGAATTGACTTATAAAGGATGACTGAACCAGGATAGAATAGCAAAGGAAACACTGGGGAGCCGAGGTTGGTGAATTTGCACTGCCCAGCTACATTCACTCCATGAATGATTTACTTGTCTCAGAAAATTCTATCCTTTCTGTCCACTAGGGAGGGGAAGCTGAGAGACACCTGAGAGAAACAAACAGTAGAGTTGAGTAACAAAGTCTTTCTTCTGGAATAAGGTGTCAGTGAAAATCAAAGGGACCACCTTGTTTAAGGATACAGCTCATTTCCAAAATGCAGAGTAAATTAACTCAATGAATGTTAGATACACAGTCCTCTGCAAAGTCTGTTGTGTGGTTGTTGAGTCATGTCTAACTCTTTGTGACCCCATTTGGAATTTTCTTGGTAAGGCTACTCGAGTGGTTTGCCATTTCTTTCTCCAGCACATCTTACTGATGAGGAAACTGAGGCAAACAAGGTTAAGGGACTAGCTTAGGGTCATGTAGCTAGTAAGTGTCTGAGGCCAGATTTGAACTTAGGAAAATGAATCTTCCAACTTTAGGGCTGGCACTCTATCCACTGTACCACCTAGCTGCCTTCTGTAATGTCTAGCAGAAAACTGATCAATTCAGAATGCAAGAAGTTCCCAGAGGCCAAACTTCTTATTTTTACCCTTATCCAAACCTAAAGGCCAACAGTTGCCATTGGTTCTATGAACTGAATTAAATTTACCTTTTGGGATGGAGTGGCTAGTGTAAGTAGTCCTTTATAAGACTGGACCCAGTGGATTTCATTTTTCTGGATTCATGTGCCAACTTTAATTTTAAAAAATCTCCTCAGATCCTTATTCTGGTGATATGATCAATGTTAAGTACAAATCATGCCCTTTTAAGCTGGTCAAAGCTTCTGAGATGGATGGAGATCATCATCATTATTATTATTAATTATTGTTATTATTTTTACAGTAACCAACTCTGGCTTTCCTTTTCAAAAGATCAGGAAATGTCTTGATGAAAATATTGCTACCTGGGATACTAAGACTTAAATTAGAGTACTATGAGGTTATCCTTCCAGAATTTTACTGAAGTAAAAGAAGATTAAATTTTTATATAATGTAGGGATGGTCTCCCTACTCTTAAGCCACCCGTGTGGCCTTCAAAGTGTTATAGACAAAGAACCCAGCATTCAAAAATATTATTATTCAAGATGAAGAGCAAGTTGGGCACACCAGTATGTGTTATTACTCAAACTATTTCCCATATTCCTCCATCGGATCTGAGAATAGACTTTCTCTGTTTATTTTTAAGCATTAACTTTGCTCATAAGACAGTGCCCTTCAGAGTGACTTGCTTTTGCTTTTATTAGATTCATCTTTAACATAAGTGAGAACAATACGTATGTTGTGCTGTCAGTTTGTTTAATGAAAAAAGAATAGGATGACCACTAGAAAAGTAGGGATGTAGATTTAGTGCTAGAAGGATCCTTAAAGGGTATAGCAAATCCAGTGGTTTTAAACTAAATAGAAACTCAAACTAAATCATACATAAGGATCTCTGTGGACTTCATTGACAGTTTTAAAATGTAATATTATCTGTGATTTATTATATTTTTATTTATTTTTGTTAAATATTTCCCAATTTCATTTTAATCTGGCTTGGGCTGATCTTGGGTGGGCCTGTGGACTATATCTGATACCCCTGATTTCTAGTTCAGTGGCATTATTTTACAGAGGAAGAACAGAATTTCAGAATGGTTGAGTGATCTGTCCAAGGTCACAAAGTTGGAAAGTAGAAGAGCTAGAATTAGAATCCGTGTCTTGGAAATCCCTTCAGCTTGGGAAAGCTGAAAGAATGACACTGGTCTTAAGAGGAATGCACATTTAGAAAGGATGTTAAGGTAAATGACAAAAGATTCCGTTTATGGTTACTCCCCCCTCCCACTTCCCCTGCTTTTTTTTTTTTTTCCTATTCTTAGTTGGTGGCTTTACAATGAGAAAATTAAGTACCATTTTGACATAGGAAAAATGATCACCGTAGGCTTGCATTGACATTATCCTGAAAGTTCTGTATCACTACAGCACAAGTCTGATTACCCATATTCTATAGAGCTGGGTCTTTTTTGATTAACCAAGGTGGGGGCTGGTGTCCTGGAAGAATGTGTGCTCTTCATTCAGAGTAGTCTTTTTCCCTCATCCAGATCACATTTTCCCCAAGGTTTGGTTGTCAGGTCGAGTCTGCTGTTCTTTGCTTATATTCAGAAATTTAGCCTTTTCTATCTGTGACTGTTGTGCTGCCATCCCAAACCCTTAGCTTTCTCAAATTTATTTTTGGTTGTTTCATCATAAAAGTATTTGAAAAGGAAAGATATAATAGCTCTATTCAGATTGTAAAGGCCAAAATATAGATTCCCTAAAATCAAGGTTAATCACTGAAATGCCTATTCAGCCTTAATTATAGTGATGTTACCATTATTCCAAGCCTGCAGCTCTCACTTGCATGTAATTCCCATTGATTCTGATGGGATTTAGGTTCATGGAAGGGCTGTAGGATAGGGCCCTAAGGGGCTTGTTCTTGCATTAATTCAAGGGACATTTATGTCTATAATTTCCATTAGTAATAATGGAGCTTACCTATATATATATGTATATATATGTGCATATATTCCTCAGGTGCCTGTAGAAGAAAAGTCCTGAGAATTTCAGCATTTATATCTTTCTTTCTTTAGGTCTTAATAGGCATATTATATTTACACAAAAAAACTCTTCCCCATTGCTTTCTTAAAGATATTACCTTGGTTGTTAAATTTATCTTTAAAAAATGTAAATCAAAATGTGTTACTTGGCTAACATAAGCATTACTGTTAATTTGGATTCCAAGGAGACACAATATTTAGGGGTGAATACTAGAAAAAGGCAGTGAGTTACTATAGAGATAGCAAACTGAGATTTGGAGATGATTTTATACACACACACACACATATCTATAATGGCAGTGCAGGAATTGTCTTTTGCCTTTCTTTGTATTCCTATCATTTAACAGTGTCTGGCACATAACAGATGCTTAATAAACTCTATTTGACCAATTGACCAACTATATGTATAATTGTGTGTATATATGTGTGCATATAATTATCTCTAAATTTAATTTATTTAAATATTTCAACATTTAATTTCATCTTTCAAAAACCTGGGAATATGTTTGTTCTTAACTGCCAAGAGAAAAAAGGAGCACAAACACGATTTTGAACTTCTAAATAATACCTTTTTGAAGTGAAATGATGCAGACCTTACCAAATTATGAAAGGCTATCATTCCCATGAAGTCTATTGAATACTTGGGGGAAAGTCTTATTGAAAATGCACTTCAAGCTGTTTAATTATGTTGTCTCCTCCACCCCAGGACTCCTATTTTTTTTTTTTTTTTGCTTTGTGATATGTTTGATGCTAAGTGGCTATTTTAGTCCATGTAAGTCTACAACTAGAAAATACTTATGTTCACTAAAGAAACATAGCTGGATCTGTTAATTAAATCCAGCTCAGGGATTTCTTAAATGTCTGAGAAACTTTCCCCCCCCCCATAAATGTTTCCCCTGAAAAAAGCAGGTTCAGGTCTTATCAGTGGTGGTCTCCCTCCAGTAGCAGAAGGAGAGTTCAAAAGGTGGGAGATGGGGTGGGGTGGGAAGCTGCCCCAGGAAGGGGGCCATGTATTGACATGAAAGGATTGTGTCTGAAGAGGGAAAACCTCCTCTGATCTCTGAGAGCTGCATCAGTGCAGGTCCCACTGCATAAGCTCCTTGCCATTTCTGAGTAGTTTGAAGAGTCAGCTCAGTTTGGAGCTTTAACAGACTTACACTAGATCATTTCAGAAGCAAAAAGCCACGCAGAAATCCATCCTCAATTCTTTCCCCATTTTGTCGTCTTGACCATTGCTCTTTGCTCTTCTGTTTTTTTTGCTAACTTCGTTTTTTTTTTCCCCCAAATCTTTTCTACCCATAGGATGCCATTAAAATTACAAACTCATTCAAACACCCCACAGATTAAGAAAAAAAGCTTTCATTAAAGTTTTTTTTTTTTTGGAGGGGGATTGGGAGTGGGCTAGAATCATGTTTACCTTTTAAATTCCTGTCCCAGCTGTTGCTAAGGAAGCTGGAAGGAAAGGCTAGACACACAAATGGATTTGTATCTTTTAAAAAAGCAAATCGCCTATTAAGAATCCAAGAGAGCATTGTCTTGCAACAGCAACAGTTCTCACTTCTCACCAAGGTAGATTAGCCAGCTTCCAAGTAGATGATATACAATGCTCTCATTTGGAGCCTGTTCTCCTGGACAGGAGTCCTCTTGAAAATCCATGTTTTAAGATGATGTATCCTGTCTCTTCGAAGGCATGGTCATGGTATTTTTGTTGGCATCCTTTATTCCTTTGGGATAGTTGTCTGATAAAGTCAAGTGATATATATTTATACTACTCGAAGCCTGATGTATTCAAGGCTCTGGCTGAAAATGGGCTGTATTTGGCATTCTAACCCCTTATCCTGATATCATCGACCTTGAGCCTGCTTTTTTTTTTAACAGCATCCCCAAATTTGGATCAAGGATATGTCAATGTGTGATATTCTTCAGCAAGTGTTTGCTTTATTTGATGAGGGGGACTGTCTGTGTTTAATTGAAAAATGCCAGGCTGTTATTTAGTTGATGGGGCCTCAGGTGTCTCTAGGAAAACTTTTAAAGAACAATCAGGTCCTTTCTTTCTGTCTCTTTCTATTTTTTTGTCCTTATGATATTATTGTACAGATAAAAATCAGGCAATTTCTACATGAGATCCAAATTCCACTCTCAAAAACAATTTGCTCCGTGATATGGTTGGTGAGGCATTCCATCTGTGTGGATACTGGGGACAAAATTGAGAAGGTGCAACTCTTTCATTGGCTTCTGGTTAGAATTGGTCTCCTGTGGAGTTTATTAGAGAGTGGTGGGGATGCTATTAAGCATGGCTTTGGGAGGATTTGTTTCTCCAAAAAGCGGAGGTTCTCTCCATGGCATCTAAGGCAAAATCCTAATATGATAATTTTTGTTTAAATATGAACATATTTATGCTAAGCAATCTCCCATCCTTAGTTAGCCTAATCATTGCTAGACTT
Source organism: Myrmecobius fasciatus (assembly GCA_023553655.1). Lineage (NCBI taxonomy): Eukaryota > Metazoa > Chordata > Mammalia > Dasyuromorphia > Myrmecobiidae > Myrmecobius > Myrmecobius fasciatus. Next base: position 68,448 of record JAJPUD010001073.1, on the reverse strand, counting down.
GTGGGTGAAGGAGCTTCTTAAGTCTTTTTTTTTTCCCCGACAATGTGGCTAAAATTTAACCCTTTGGTTAACATTGTCTGATTTTACAAGTTTTCAAAGATAATGTGTTATCTCTGCAGAAGTGGGAGAGACTAGCGGGAAATCTGGTGGTGTTTGCAAGTATTGATAAGTGATATATGATGTATCCTGAACATTTAAATGATTTTATTTTAGGGTCACTTCCCTGAGCCATCTTCTCTTCTCCTTCTCACCCCTCCCCACCAGTTAACTGGGAAGTTTGTTTTGCTTGGTTGAAAATAAACATTTAAAAAATCAGGAATTTTGTTTAATTCACCAAATGTTTATTATGCATCTAGCTCTATATGGGAGGACATAGCCAGGTCTCTATTGGATGAGAAGGCGTGGATGGATACCAGTTTGCAATATTATAGATATGTGCTTAGCTCTGTGCTAGAATTGGGGGAGATAAAAAGAAAAAAAAACTAGTAGTTCCTACTTTCAGAGAATTTGCAAGACAGTCAGAACTATGATACACACTGAAATAATAATTAATAAAATTGCAACAATAGTTAGAATGCATATAACTCTTGAAGGTTTACAAAGCAATTTACATATGATAACTTTATGCACAATTATCCTCCTTTTATTATCTGAGTTGCAGATAGGTTCAGTGACTTGCCCAGGATCATACAATTAGCAAGTATCTAAGGTGGCATTTGAACTCACACCTTCCTGACTCCACATCCAATATTCTACCATACACAATTAATTATGATAAGGGCATTAGAGATACAAACAAGATATTGATTGAGGTCAAAGTGAAAGCTAGGGTCATTCCCAAAGAGGGAAGAACTTGAACTTATTGGCTTTTCACAAGTAGGGGTAACTGTTTTAGAAACATACAAGTCCCATCAACTTCTTCTTCTCTTATTCTTCTTGAGATTGATCTAAAGGAACATCTTATTTGGTAACTTCTAATGAAATCCAATTCAATAAAGTGCTGATTTTTAAATATTCTTTCGGAAAAAGTGATTTTAGATGGATCATCAGAGTTTTGCATGGGAAGCTTTCACAGCTTATTGAAAACAAATATCACACAAAACTTTCACATATCTCCGCTGAATAATATTCAAGAAAAACTGTTCAGAAGACTCAGAAACTTGGGATCAGAGTATTTAGAATTGGATGGGACTTGAATGATGATTGGTCTAATACCCTCAGTTTTTTAGGTGAGAAAACTGTCAGTATGGGGATATGATTTGTCAGTTCCATGGCTGATTCCTGGCAAAACCAGGCTTGCACCTAGCTCCTGATGCCTCCAAATCTAGCATCATCCCGTTTTGTCTTCCAAAGTCTCATTCCCTTTTCTGAATATGGATAGCCTTTGCCAACCCAGCACGATCCCCAGTTGTAGGAATTCATCCAGCATTTTTGGACCCTGAGCCACTTCAGTGGGGCAAAGATCTCACTGACCACTTATTCCCATTTACCTCTGAGTAAGGAAAAAAAAACCTTCTCAGATTTAATGGGAAGAATAATGTTGCATTTGATAAGACACTAAGGAGGTGATAACTGTTTTTCTTATTAAATATCATAACTAAGTTACTAAGTCACCCTTGTAATAAAAGCCTAGACATTTATTGTATTCTAAACACTGGAGCATAGCTACTGCTGGGCCAAGCTCTGGAAACTACTCATTTGCTGGATCTTTTTAGAAACAATTTCAGGAATCTTGAAAATATATTGTAGTCTCTCTCTTCCAACAGGTTAGAGATGTAGAGCTACTACAGGGGACCCAGGAGTGTAACCCCATTTTCTCTTCTACTTTACTCTCAACTTTTTTTAATTTTGAAAATTCTTACATTCATTAGAAGCAGAATGACCTGCTTGGAATCCGAGACTTAAATCAGGCCTTTGACACATATCAACTTTGTGGCCTTAAACAAGTCATTTACCCACTCATTGTAAGGTCAGTGCTTAAGAGTCCAAATGTAATAATTAAAGAAATTTAAAATGATTAAATGATTTTAAACCAAGGAATTTAAATTTTGCTTTTAAAAGATATATTAATTATTAAGAAAATAATTTTTTTCTTTCTTATCTGTTTTTCCATTTGTCTTATAATTATGTGAGTAATAATAATAATAGCAACAAATTCTGATAAAAATAAATAGAAGAAAACTTATTAGAGGAGAACACAGAAAGAAACAGAATACTTTTGTTTATCTAGCCCTGTGGCTTAATAGACATAAGAGTTGGCCTCTGGACTAGGGTGGCCTAAGTTTAAAACCTTCTTCGACATACACTGATTGTTTTATGCTGAGTAATTCATTTAACTTCTGAATGCTTTAGGTAACTCTCTAAGACTCAGAAGTGCTGACCTGCATTAGCAGAGGAAGTTTCCTCATCTGGGAATTCCCTGTAGCAATGAAATCACAGGTAGGTTCTGTCCCTATTCTATCCCTACACAGTTGTATTAAGTATATTGCTATTCTGGATCTACTTTCTTCCCCTGGCATTACTTCACAAGAATCTTATTATATTCTTCACGATAACCATTTCATATGATGCAATAATATTCCATCACATTTATACATCCCAGTTTCTTCCATCATTTTCCAATCATTGAATATCTGTATTATTTCCTGTTTTTTTCTTCCTCTTACCAATAAATTCTTCTACAGTATTTTTGGAGAGATAGGTAATTCTCCTCTTTCCCTTTTCAATTACATCCTTAGAGTAAAGTCTTAGTGGCGGCATCCCTGGGTTAAAGAGTAAGAATAAGTTTATAATTTTTGTTGTATATGGCCGTGCTGCTGTCCACAAAAATTTGCCTCAATCCACAGTTCCACCATTAGGGTGATAGGATAATGTGGATAGCTTCCCACAATCTGCCAACACTTTTTTAAAAAATAATTTTAAACTATATTTATCAGTTTAACGTGTATAAGGGAATGGCTCAAATATATCTGATTTTGTGATTCTCAAATAATTAGAAAGTTTGAATAGTTTTCCAGGCCATATTCTTTTTTTTTCCTGCCCTAGGAAGCCTCCATCTTGGCTCAACCATAGTGGTTTAAAGGTTTAAAAGAGTTTTTTTCCTACTTTTGTTTTTTTGGGGGTTGTTCCCAGTTTTCCATGGGAAAGGGCAGGGAGGACTTCTGTCCTCATCTTAATTTCCCAGAGTGAACCTGAGTCCCATCTTAAACTTTAGATTTACAAATTTACTTTTGTGCAATGGAGAAGAATGTAATTACCTTCGATTCCATTGTATTATGAGTCATCCAGTAGACATTACTTCTTCTGATTATAATTTCAACCCAGCACACCTTTTTGTCCTGTACCAGTCTTGTGTATGTTCCCATAAATTCTCTTTGGAGATCTATCCAATGTTCTGGAGGCCTCTAAAGTCTTTGGCACATAGTAGGTGCTCGTTAAATGTTGTCTTTTGGTATTTTTTGGATAATAAGTAATTTTTTAAGTAGTACAGTGTATAGAGTGGTGGACCTGGAGTCAGGAAGCCTGAGCCTGGTCTCATGTTCTTACTAGCCATATGATCCTGGGCAAGCCACTTAATCTCTGCCTACCTTAGTTTTCTCATCTGTAAAGTGGGAATAATAATAATCGTATCTACTTCCCAGAGTTGTTGTGAGGATTAAATGAAATAACCTCTGCTTACCTTAGTTTTCTCACCTGTAAAGTGGGAATGATAATAATACACACCTCTCAGGGTTGTTATGAGGACTAAATGAAATAATATTTGTAAAGAATTTGGCAAGTGCTACGCAAATGCTTTGTTATTATTAATTATTGCAACATAAGCTAATTACCCATGATATTTTATCCTTTTTGTGATATCTCCATTTCTGGACACATATTCCTTAGTGATAACTCCTCAGAAGAATGATAAGGTTGTCTTAGTCTTACAGTTACTCCTGGTCTTATATATAAACTGGAGAGTAGTTGTTCCTCCTCTCTCAAGATCTTTCTTAAGTCCCAGACACTGAATCTGGAAGGACCTGGCCTTAAATCCAGCTTTGCTTATAACTGCCTAGGTGATTTCAGCCAAGTTATTTCCTCTGCCCATGCCTCAGTTTCCTCCTCTGTAAATTAAGAGTGTTGGATTAAATAGGCTCAAAGTTTCCTTCTAGCTCTAAACTTATGATCCTAGGCTATGATGCTCTCTAGTTTAAGAATCTATGACCCAAGACTTGTAGCCCTTTTTTATCCTTCAGGCTGAGTGTTCCTGAAATTCTCTTCCTTGGTAACAGAACACAGAAATTTAAAAGCTCCCATTTTCTTTTTTTTCCTCCTCACTTTGGTTTCATAGAGTAGAACAATAAGTGTTAATGGAACTCAACAAGATCAGGACAGAATTAATTTACATCTCAGGGTTTCCCAAAGTGGCCTTCTCTGCGACAGGGAAGGGAGAGTCATTTTAGGTCACTTAATAAGATAATAGAGTTAGGAACAGGAGAGACATTGGACCATCTAATCCAACCCCTTCATTTCACATATGAGGAAACTGAGTTCCAGAGGGGGGAGGTGTTCTTGCTGAAAGTTATATAACTAATATATAGAAGAGTTAGGATTCAGGTTTTGGTTGGTGAATAAACATGACTTTTTTAGCTGCAATAGTCATTTTGATATCATTACAATTCTTAGAGCAAGAAGGGGGAGAGAAATGTCTTAACATCTCTTTCTTTTAAAATAAAATTTTGTTCATGCTTTTTTCTCCTTCACTGATTCTCCTGTCCTTCACCATATAGAGGTAAGCAAAACAAATCAATTTATTGGCCATGTCTGAAAAGTATGATTTCATATATATATATACATGTATAATATATATGTGTATATATACGTGTGTGTGTGTGTCTGTGTGTGTGTATACATACACATACCCAGTCTACTTGTTACTGAGAGGTAGGAGATGTCCTTTCCCATAAGTCATGTGAATTGATGATTAGACACTGCATTTAACAAAGGTCTAAAATTTCTCAACATTTTTTTCCTTTACATACTAGTAGTCATTTGTAAACTTTTCTTCTTTCTGTTTTTTTCACTTAGCATTAGTTTATAGAAGTCTTCTCAAGTTAATATGAATTCTTCACATTTATACTTTTTTTACTATAAAATAATATTGTATTGTATTTATATACCAAAAATTGTTGGTTTTCCTTAATTAGATTTAATTAATTAACTAAATTAATTCCTTAATAACACCACAAGGTGTGATATAATATTTTTGTACAAATAGATCCTCCTCTCTCTTTAACCTCTTCAGGATACATATGCCCAGTAGTGCTATTACTAGATCAAAGAATAGGTATAGTTTCATATCTTCTGAGGTTTAATCACAAATTAATTCCCACATAGTTGGATAATTTCATGGCTACAACAACTTTTCTTGAGTACCTATTCTTCCACAGACCCTCTAACACTTATTTTCATTAAAACAATTTTTTTTGGCTTCTCTGATGTGTCTAAGGTAAAAATTTCAGAGTTGTTTTAAATGACAAACAAAAGAGAGAAAACAAAATACAATTTTCACTAAGAACCCAATGATAGAAAGAGTAAATGCTAGTAGTGCATAGAGAAGGGAGAAATTACTGGGGCCTGAGTGGTCAGTCACTAAAGGATAATTAGTACCTTGAATTTCATAAATGCCAAATAAATAGTTGTTTGGTAAATTAATAAATGATTGAATAAACAAACAGGCAGAAAACTCTGTGTGATTTTGGACAAGTCTCTTTATCTGTCTTAACTTCACTTCTTCATCTATGAAAATAAAGGATTTGGACCCTAAGAATCCCAAAGTCCCTTCTTCTTTCTCTGAAGCCTGTGATTCAACAACGAGATACAGTGGGAGAGTCCAAGAAAGTTAGTCCTGAGATAAGTTAGTTCACTTCCCTCTTTTTTACAGACAATCCCTATCCGACCACTCTTCCTCTAAGCTTCTGTGATTAAGGATGAGTTTCTGAAATGGAAAAAGGCAGAGGCCTAAAAGTGTATCTGGGGCATGGTGCGATTTATATTGGGGAATTCAGAGCTGAGAAATTTGAAACCCCATGGCAGAGGAAGTTGAATATACTGATTTTTTTTTTTATCTTGCAAGTTCCTAGAAAGACAAATCCTTAAACAGCTCTTTTTCTGTAGTATTAGAAAGTGGATGTCATGCCTATTGGAATGCAGATCATTTCTCCTGGACGGTGTCCAATGGACCCTTTGTGGACAATTCAGCCTGGGGATTGATATTTCTTAGCGTTGCCATCAAATGCCTTGATTTCTCATCTATCCAGGGCCAAGATCTTCCTGAGAAGTTCATGTTGTAGCTGACCTTTAAGGCTCCTTTATTTTCCAGTCTCTCTGCTGAGATCTTCAAGGGCTGCTATGACCCGGGATGACCTATCGGTAATTTCCCCTAACTCCACATCTATAGTTAAATTGGAAGGGTAAATTGAATGTTTACCATCATCCTTATCACAGTGCTTTAATCATTCTGCTACTGGTAGGTGTGATTTTTTCCTGGCTTTGCATTTACTTTTTGAGAATAGCTGTGCATCTTGGGGGTCTACAGTATGATTTTTTTTAAGAGGGAAAAGGATGCCTCTTCTAGAAAAATTTGAAAAATAGGGCATACTCACAAAGTAACAACTAGATTTTCAGTTTCACAGCTAGCAAATAGCACCCAGCATTATAAAAATTAAGAGCTTTATATTATATGCTAGACATTTATAGTCTATTGTTTAAGTTATTACTAGTGATAACTTTTTTTTGTCCTAGGAATTGAAGCATTTCTTAACAATTTGGAATCCAAATTGCCTTCTACTCTATCATTATTTGGTTTCATAATGGTTAAGTATATTTCATTAAATAACTGTAAACCTTTTGAACAGTCCTGTGTATGCATATATCATATGTCACATAATCATAACTTAGATGTAAAATATTAAAATGTAAATGACCAAACACAAAAATTGTGGTAAGAAATATATGACTTTTATTGCAATTTAAGAAAAGTTGTTCAAATATTTGCCCTTAGTCAAAATTTATGAGGAATTGAAAGTAGGGAGGAAAAAAAATGTTTGTGACTAGTGTAAGAAATTTTTTAGAAAGGTAATAAGAGACTGATACTGGTAAATAAATTCTCTTTTGTTGATTTCCCCTGTCAAGATTTTTCTCTCTACTGTTATCTGGATTTTTGTTTGCTTATCATATAGATATTGCTTATCATGACGTCTGTGTTATCGTGGATTTCATAAAGTCCATTTGCAATGTTAGTTTGATAAGTGTTTTGGCTTAGCTATTTAAAAAATTTTACATATTTATATACATACATTATATATATATATATATATATATATATATATATATATATATATATATATATAGTTCTCTTTGAGCAGGCTCTTCTTCCTTTTTTTCCCTCCGAGAAATGTTTCAAGCTACTAAAATTATTGGTAGGGCCCATCAGATTTTTGTGTTTGCCTTTGTCACAAATTAGCATGCACTTATTCTATATTAATCCCCAAAGTGACAGATCAGCTCCCTTACCCATAATAAACAGAAAATAATGTAATAATTACCAATGCTAGGTATAATGAAAAAATTATATTTTCTTCAACTAAATGCAGATTGCTAACAATAGAAAGAATGGAATCAAATCAATATTTTGACACAGTACTATTATATCTGGCTCATTAATTTGGAGACAACTTTCTCTTTATTCCTAACTCCTTTTCAAGTTCTATAATGTCAACAAGTAGTGGTTTGAATGTAGGCTTTTATTTTATTATACAAAACACTTTACCAGTTGTTTTAAGGAAGGGGAATTGTGTTTCTTTCCATGAATATGTAGAGATTGGATTTGTGTGAGATTTTTGTCTTAGAAACACTGGAAGAATTTAGCTTTGTTATTTGTATTTAGAGGATGTTCTTTACAGCTAAAAGCAATGTACAATTTCACAAAATATATTATCCTTAGGAATTTATTCGTCAATTTTACTAGTATGTTTTATTCTTTTAAATGGCAGGTCTCTTCTCATCTTCAGTGTTTCCTTTCCTTTTCTTTCTTCTCTCTCTCTCTCTCTCTCTCTCTCTCTCTCTCTCTCTCTCTCTCTCTCTCTCTCTCTCTCTCTCTTTAAAAAGAATTTAGATTTTCTGATTCCTGAACACCGATAGTTGGTTGATTAAAGTCAATGGTAGCACCTATCAAGTCCCTCTATTGACTTGGGTCATGTGATATAAGTAATTGATTTGCTTTATGCACAGAATTGCTAATTTTCTATTGTAACAGTCTCTTCCAAAGAATCTCATTCTTCATTTCCATGAGTTATTTATGTGATATTTAAGAGCAATCCATTTTTTTTTCTTTACAGGTACTGTGCCATCAAATTAGTAGAGAATTACATATCTCACTAGTGCAAAAGTATTTATTTCACTGCTGGCTGTTCTCTTTTGTTTTTCAGAGATCACAATAGCCTGAGATTTAGAATAGCAGATAATAACATACAGTGCATATTATTGACAGAGCTTAATTGTCTTATTGACAACTCACTTGCACTTGGAGAAGCGTGCTCATATTAATCACCCTGTGAACTTGTATGCATTTTCATGACTAAAGCTATAATTACAGGAAGATTTCAGAATTCAAATGTCTGCCCTCAAAATCTTCACCTTCTTTACATTTGGGCAAAAGGTCTATGGCATCTCAGGAGACCTCGACCTTTCTTCCTTAGTTAGCTCTTCTTCCCTTGAGACCTTCTGAATTCTTTGAGTAGCATCCCTTATGGAATCATTTGGCTAATGAACCCTTTTGCCCAGTAGTTCTTTCAGAAAAGAAGGTAGAAATAAAAACTGAAGACCCAACAAGGCTGAAAGTTCATTCCCAAGATCCATTCTTGGTACTGATCAAGTGAGATTTTTCTCTCTCCCCCATTCCCACCTTCCTCATTTATTTCAGATTCTTATTTTTCTTTTCTCTTAGGAACTATTGGAAGGGATTTTTAAAGAGATTTAGAATGGGTTGAGTGGCTAGGCCAGTTGAAAAAAATAAATTAATTCAAAAGGGAGTGGATAAATTATTATTTTTTTTGTATGATAGAGCCATTGTGAGTTATAAAGGGAAGGAAGATCACTTGGGTTTACATTTATCGAGGGATCTCAGAGGCCATCTAGTTCAACTCCTTTATTTTTATAGATGAGGAAACTAAGGTCCTTGGAGATAAAATTACTTATCCAAGATTGGGGGCTGTAGAATTTTGGAGTACATGCTTATCTTTTAGAGAATTTCTTATGGAACATCCTTTGGCTTGTGTTACATGCAGAACACTGGACTCAATGGAATTGCCCAATCTGGTGTATCATTTTGATGATTTTCCCGATCATGGCTAACAAGTGACTGATTGTGATGGAACCTCAGAAGATAATTCTTCAGTGTTTATTAAATAACTGTAGCCCTAGTGACTGAGAAGGGAATGACTATCGAATAAAGGATTTTCTTCTTTTTCTTGATGAGATCTTGGGTAACTTTTGCTTCTTCCATTACAGCTCATTTCAGCCAGTCTTCAGTAGATGCCAAATGTTTTTTCTCGCCTACTTTTCCTTTTCTGGGACTGGCCACATGGCATCCCTAGGCCTCTCACCCATCAGTACTTTCTGCACGGAGTATTCATGTTAGGTTTCTTGCCACCGCTGAGTGCCAGCTGTGTGGGGTCTTGATTAACATGGATAAAAGTTGTTGCTTGTGCTAAGTTTTCATCTTTGGAAGTACTTGATGGGAGAATCCTGGGCAGAGGAGTAATCCTGGAGTCCCAGAGAATATTGCAATCTTAGCACACTGATTGGTTGCCACTCATTTGACTGATGAGTGAGGTGGAGTAACCCCACTGTCTTCAATGAGATACTCAAATCACAGAAAATAATTACAGGAAAGGGGGCAGGGAGGAAGGGACTTTATAGCATTATAGCATCCTATGTGACATCCTATTTAACAAGTTGCTCATAGCTTGTGATATTGATGATACTTATACAACTTGAAGGACCTATTTACTAAAAGTATTTGAAATTCTCATTTTTCATCCTCTACTCTTTAAGGAAAACCCACAGCCAATAATTCCTACAGAAACATAAGATAATATAACATCTATACTTATAATCCTTCATTTTTGTTTTATCTTCTAGGATCATAGGATTTGCTCTGAATGGGAGCTGAGAGATAATCTAGCCCATTGCTTTCAATTTAGAGATCAGGAGTCTGAGGTCCAGAGAGAGGGAGGGTTGAAGTCCAATAAATTCATTTTATAAAGGAAAGCTAAAAATGACTTTGCCAAGTCACCCAGTGATTTAACAGCAGAGTCAAGATTGGAAGTCAGGTCCTCTGGCTTCAAAAAATGAGTGTACAGTTCTACATACCCTCCATCCAACAAGATGTTCTTTTGAATTCAGAATATTTGCTAGAAAGTCAGCCCTTTAAGGGCTAGCACCGTTAAGAATAGGTGATAAAAATATGACAATCATAGTAGATGTTCAATCATTCCTTGAATGAATGAATGAAATGGGAGAGTGGACTCAGTAAGTAATGTTAAATATCATTTCCCATTTGGTTACTGAGGCTCTTGTGAAATATTATCCTTGGAAACTAACTAGACAGAAGCATTTTTTTTGACTCAAGAGGACAAGTTTTTGCAAACAGTGAGAAAAAACATCAATCTAATTAAAGAAAAATTAAATTAAGACTGTACTCATGGATAACTCCAAAATGACAGGCTTGAAAACTGATACTTTTGGGTAGAGCAGAACTCACTAAGAATGGGTTTCTTGACCATAGAAGATTTTTTAAAATTAGAACAAGCTACAAATGATTGTATAAAATTAAAGTAAGCCTCTTAACGTCAGAGATTATGTCCCCTGCATCTAGAGTAGAATTTGTTCAAGGTGGCACAATGGATAGAATGTGGGACGGAATTCAAATTTCAGTTACGTACTAGTTGTGTGATCTTGAGCAAGTCATTTAACAGCTGTCTGCCTTAGTTTTCTCATCTGTACAGTAGGGATAATTTCTTCCCAGGGTAGTGAAGATCAAGTGAATCAACATTTAAGGCACATTTCAGTTTCATCTGACTCTTCATGACTATTGGGGATTTTCTTAGCAAAGATACTGAAGTCGTTTGACGTTTCCTTTTCAAGCTCATTTTACAGATGAGAAACTGAGGCAAGCAGGATTAAGTGACTTGCCCAGAATCATACAGCTAATAAAAGTCTGAAGCTAGATTTGATCTCATGAAGAAGTTTTTTTTTTTTTTTTTTCCCAAGCCCAGGGCTCTAGCTACTGTGCCACTTAAAGACCCATGCAAATGCTAGTTAATACTAACAAATACCTAATGGATTGTTGAATTGTGCTGTTTGGTTAGAGTATTACCTGGGGCAATCACTTGTCTTCTGCAAGATAATTTCTCCAGATTGTTTTAGTAACATGGCCTCCCATAGAATATCTGTGCAATAGTTATAGAATGTGGAGGTGGGAAAGGGGACAAGTATAACTTTAATTCAGTGGGATAACAGAGAAAGAAACGAGAAAATTATTAAAGTGTCCTCATGAAAATAACCCTGGCTTTGGGGTCAGAGGACCTGTGTTCGAATCCTAACTCTTCTGCTAACATATCTCTGGGCTTCTTTCTATAAAAAGAGGGCATTGGGCCAGATGACCTCACAGGTCCCTAGATTTATGAACTTGATGGACAGAAAATCTCATCACTGATTTCTTGTTTTAGCTGAAATTCTCTTGATGGCAGTCCTTTAGCCACAATTTTCAAGTAAGCCAGATCTTCCCTGGAATCTCTCTTTGATCATCTTTTCTTTTCCCTTCCTCCCCTCCTCAGCCACAAGCCCCCTCTCCTCCAGCATCCTTTTCTCATAAAGATGTAAAGCCCATTTCTCTGCTTGCCTGGTAGAAAGCAAAGTCAGGAACCCCTCTTTGAGGAGGTGAAATTCTGTAATTCATTCTTTTGAACCTCCCCCCTCTTTGTTTTTTTCAGACAATCGTTTCTGGCAGGCCAGGTTTCCAAGCTGGGCAGGGTTGACCAGGCTCCTTTTAAACGAAAGCAACATGTGGCTCTGTTACCTAATCTTTGTGTCTGAAATTCAAACCAAATAGGAAATAAATAGAAGATGAAAGTAGAATGACTGTAATTTATAGAAAAGCTTGCAAGTGATTTTTAAGAATTTGTAACATTTTCAAGAAAAGCCAATAAATGAGGCAGGGTAGGGCAGGGCAGGCTAATATATCTTTTGAAGGCAACTATTCTTGAAAGATATAGCTCTTCCTGAGGTAATCAGTCAACATGTGTGATAGAAAGGGAAGGATCTCCTTAACTTTAATCATAGAAACTTCACATTCCATAGAAGTTAGACGATCTCTTCATAATCTCCCAATGGAACAACCAGGACAAGGTGTTATTAAAGCTGCCTCAGGTATGTTTGACTTTTGACCTCTGCCAGCATTCGTTATGGGAGGCTGTTTCCCTCCAATGCTTATTAGATTTCATTTTCTGACAAGGAAGCCTTTTCAGTGAATGGATGGATCATCCTTTTGTTTTTCAGTTTTTATTTTTCTTCTGAAAGTTGGTGAAATTTAGCTGATAGGCCAGGGTATCACTAAATACTAAGTTGGTATCTAATAAAAGCTCTCAATTTGATGTCATGTTGGAGTTTTAACTTCTCCTAGATAGCTTATTATACATAATTGATGCATTTTTTACTATCATTCTATGTTTGCCTTTTCAATTCTTTGTGCAGACTTAATCCTAAAAGATTTTCTGTGCCATAGAATTTGTAATGTAACTGATTCTATGATTTCCGCTTTGAGATTTAGGGATTTTAGTTTGATTACATCAATTAACAGATTTTCTTGTAGTCATGGATCTTTTGGTATACCTTATTGTTTACATGTTTTCTCCCTCTTTAGACTCTGAATTCTAAGAGACCAGGGACTGTTTTATTTATTTTTTTGTTTTGGTCTTTCTTTATATTCCCCAGACCTTATCACTATACCTGGCCCATAGTAGGAGCTTAATAAATACTTATTCACTCAAATTTGTACAGTGAAAAGAACCCTGGATTTGAAATTAGAAAACCTGGATTCAGATGGTTATTCTGCCCTTTTTACTACCTACATGACCTTGAACAAATCATTTAATATTTCCAGTTTTCATTTGCTTCACCATTATACAATCAATCAACAAGCATTTATTAAGCACCTATTATGTACCAAGGGACAAACTGAAGATACAAATGCAATGATTAATATATTATCTACTTGCAAGGCTCTTATGTATGAATGAGGAAGACAGGAATTAACTATATAAGTATATACAGAATAATGAGAATAAATACAAGTAAACATAAAATATTTGAAGACAAATAGTCTGGAAAAGATAGCAGTGGTAGTTTGGTGAGTAGTTTTAGGAAAAGTTTGAAGAGAAATTGGTGCTTAAGCTGCATCCTGAAAGAAGGGAGGGATTCTTCAAGGCACAAGTGAAGAGGGAGTGCATTCCAGACTTGGATGGTAGCCATTGTAAAGTCATAGAGTCAAGAAATAAGTGTAAGGAACAAAGAGAAGCCAGTTTAGCTGGATCACAGAGTGTGGAAGAAGGAATAAGATCTAGTTGGACTGGAAAGATAGACTTCGATCAGGTTAAGGGCTTTAAAAGCTGTAAAAGGTGGATGTTGGGTTAAATATCCTCTAAATTCTCTTCTACTTAATTTAAATCTATAATACTAAACAAACACCCCCCCAATCTATATCTCCTTTTCCAAATTCATGAAAATTAATGGTAAGTTGAAATAAAAACACTGATTTTCAAGGGCAGTGGTCTGGTGACATTTGAGAAGTGGTAAATTGGGAGAGTCTGCATTCACTGGAAGATTTTGATCCAACTAAAGATAGTGATAGATACAATTCAGAATCTGTTGCCCTTTTCCCATTCATCAGCCCTCCAACGATTCAGTCCCCGTTTCCTATTCATCAGCCCTCCAATGATTCAGTCCCCAACAACCCCTGCAGGTTTGGAATCATTTCATTACTTCAGTGGCTCTCACTTCTGGCATACTGATTTAAGTAGATTTAAGTAGTGAAATGTGGCAATACTTTTAGGGACCTCTTTTATACGCTGCTTCTTCTTCCCCTGAAGATAGCTCTTCCCAAGCCCACTGTCTTGCCAAAGAGATGAGACAAGAACATGTTTTCTATTGATTTTGAAAAGCAATTCAGGACCCAACTGGTAATAATAGGTGTGACCCGTACAGTTTTACATGCAGCCCGCTAGCAGCTCTAGCTCTTGTCGAGTCACTCTGATGTTTGGGATGCACATTCTTTGAAGATTACTTCTAAAGGAAGACATCCAAATCCTTAATTCGCGATTCTGTCTATTCCTGCCGTGTTTACATTCCACCATGGCAGAAGATCACTGTAAAAAGAAAAGATGAAAATGCACTTTAAAAAGGGTTCCTAGCGACAGGCCTCCTTCAAAGATCCTAGCCCTTCTCCCCTTTTCCCTTCTCTTTGGCACAGAAGTTCGTATTTTATCGAGGAAAAAAATGTGTATGGTAATGGATGATGCAAAGGTTTACCCCCATAGTTGTGACCTATCCCAGCAGAACTCTGGGACAGAGTGGTAGTGTGTGACAGAGCAAATACATCTTCAGTGTGCTGCCGGGTGCTGTTTACCTTCAGGGTCACTGCAAAATTCCTGACTTATGATTCATTGTATGGATCTTTCAGTTCTAAAGGAATCCTGGTGAAGCTTAATGGTTTGTTTGGACTGGGGATGGTGCTGTCACAATCCCTCCCCTCTAACCACAGATGAAGGAGAATTTTAAGAGTCTGCTTTCAGCAGGTGGTAAGGTCAGAAGGACTGAGGACCCCAAAAGATCTTGCTTAACTTTGGTCTCCGACAGTTATTTAGGTATCAGCTCTAAGAACTCTTGGAACGTAGTTTTCTTAGGAATTAGTTAGAAATGGAGATCATCTAGTCCAACATCATGATTTACAGATAAGGAAACTGAGTCTTAGGTAACATGAATGAAATAAACGGTGAAAAAAGTATTGATTAAGCAATGGCTAATACAAATACAAAAGAAAAGATAGTTCTCACTCTCAAGGAACTTACATCCTAATGATGGAGACAAGATGGAGAGGAGAGTGGGTCTAGGAGGAGGACTTTGGTCTGTAAAGTGACAGGGTGGTGAGTAGAACAGGTTGACACACTCTATCCAGGAACAATAGCAGAGTTGATTCCATCATAGCTCATGGTACATTGTTTTAGGACTGGAGAGGAGAGAAAAAAAAAAGCACAAAGTAGTTGGCCAGAGAGGAAGAAGAGAAGGAAGGATGTCTGGGACTTTCCTAAAATAATGGTCTGAGAAAAGCAGCCAGCAATCCAGAAAGCAGGAGTCAAAGTCTCAGTGGTAAATGGCCCAGCTAGCATTTGAACCCAGATCTATTAACCCCCTCTCCAGAATTCTTCCCACTACATTATACTGCCTCAAGATCTACTTGATCAATCTTATACATTTCAGCTGAATATTCAACCATACACAATGGGAAGAACTGATTATCTTGCAGCAAGCTGGTCCTGCCAGCTCTTTATTGCTGGTTCTTAAGAGTGGGGTCATTTAGAATAGAACCCAACTTTGGGAATACTTGGGGTACTGAAAGTAAGGAGGTAGGAGTGCTAATTGGGTGTCTGCAATCTGAAGGTAAAGAAAGATGGGTTGGTATCACATGTGGTTTTAAATAATCTATTGCTTTGACTATTCATTAACATGGATGACATAACTTCTCTTCAAAGTATTTTGCCTATATTTAATGGCTGATATGTTATATTTCCAGAATAGAAAATAAGTTCTGTGAGGACAGGGAATTATTTTGTCTTTGTCTTTTCAGAACCTAGCACAATATTAGTGCTATGATAAGTGCTTAATAAATATGCATTGGATTAGATTAGAGAGAGTATTATACTTCTACACAATTTATATACTAAAGTCTATTAGATTTCTCATTGTTGTGAGTAAAAATATCAGCTTCTTGGTCTTACTATTTTTAGGTTAAAAGAAAAATTTCAAATATAGAAAATTAATTAAATTTATTAAAATATTTAGAGAACAAGTTATAAGAATTATTGTCAATAGTGCCTGTTATATCTAACAGTATTCTACTTAATGCCTTACAATTCTGAGATGTTTATAGTTTTGTTTCAAAGTGAAATTGCTAAAAATTTCGCTCTATTGAAAAACAAATGAATGTTTGTTAAATTGATGAAATAGTATTAATGATTAAAGTGGAGATCCCTAAGGATGTTTGGGAAGTTTTTTCCAGACTTCAGCTGGGGACCTTGGCTGTTGACCCTCCAAAAATGTTAATCTGAACCTCTCTTCAGGAGAGCCTTTGAAAAGACTCCTAGGGTGATAAAGGCAGTATCTATATACCCCAGAGTAGTGAGGGCTAGGCCAATTTAGTTGTTTTGTGTGGGTAGCCAATTGTTAATACAGAGATTCAGGCCCTGACGTGTTTTGAGGATTCTCTTGGCATTAATTTACTATCAGACATTCTCTATAAGGGCCCTGGATCCACTGTTCTTTGAACTGTATAGACCACAGCCACATAAAAAACCATAAAGATTTTGATTGTTTGTAGCTATCAATGAATCAACTATTAAGGTTTTTAAAAGTTCTTTTTCCCACCCCCCCAAAAAAAAGTTTTCTTTGATTTCTCACTTTTGTACTATACCCATAATCAATTCTAGTCTACTTGAGGGCAAGTATTATTTTTTATCTTTATCTTTGCATTTCCTGGCCTACCATAGTACTTTGCACTTTGTAAGTAGCTGTTTAATAAATGATTATTAATTGAATTGAATTTGCTATTTCCACAAAATACAAAAAATAAATAATTTGCTATTTTTAAAATTGCCTTTACTCTCCCTTCACATTCCCATTGCCATTTTCTCCTAAATGGGCCCTCCTTACCAGTGGGTGATTGCAGCATATCCAACTGATCCCTATTCCTGGAATCTCTCTCTCCCCTCTCTAATCCATCCTATACAAATGCAGCCACAGTAATCTTCTTAATGCATCGATCCAAACATTGTCATCATAGCTTACATTTTGATGGTGCCTTCAGGTTCCATAGCTCTTTACCCTTATGATTTCACTTCATTCATGATTTCTTCTCAATGAGGAATTTAGGGCAAATATTATCATTCCTTTTTAACAAGTGAGGAAACTGAGGCTCAAAGAATTTAATGAGTTATTCTAAGTTTTCAGCTATCTATAGTTACAGTATCTATAGTTTTTTTTGCAGTATCTATAGTTACAGGATATAAATTGCCAAAACACAGACTTGTTCCCCTCCTCTCCTTTCCCCCCCCCCAAACTCCCCCTCTCCCTGCAGTTATTTGGCAAGAAGGCTGGGTCAAATGAGAGATGTATAGAGATTTATATGCCTTAAAGTACTACATAGATGTTAATCATTATATAAAATACTATATTCTCCAAAGTGTTTTTTTCACAAATGCATTTTACTGACTAGTGTAGAAATAGTTAAATGCAGAAAGTGATTTTCAGTCTTGATTTTCTAACACCTCCGAGCTGGTTTTCCAATTATCCTAAATGATTTGGGATTTTAAATAAATTCTTAAAACAACTTATTATTAATTCTCTATTTAAAAAGTATACCATTTAATATCTGTAAGAAAGGGGAAAACTACTACTCAAACAGAAACAATAATAATAATGTTGACTGGTCATTACTGGCCTCAGTGTCCCATCCTGTCCCTGTCACTCTGTTACTTTCTATAAACATAACCCCTATAAGAGGAAAGTCTCTTTGCTATTAGTAAATTAATCTTAGGGAAACAGCTCTTCATGGTCCATAGAGATGCAGCACAAGAATGGTAGCTGGTGTTGGGGATGGGGTGAATGATAAATATGGTTAATATTCAGAAGAAGGAATTGATTTTTAGAATGTGCCTTTGATTCACTAATCTCTGACATTGAGACATTTTTGAAGTCTGTTGCTATAATTAGAATTCTATAAGCCATTTTATGTCTCTATCAAAATTTTAAGAGACATAGAAAATTTAAGGATTTTGGGGGATTATAATTCATCACATCAACTCAAGTAATTTTACTCTTTGAACATTAGCACAGAGTGATATTCCTGAGAGTTGGGGTGACTTTTGCTAGTTACTCCAGATATATTAAATATATTTAAGGCTGTGTGCTCACTAGCAAGCTCCATTCTGATATTCTAACTTCCTCCCCACTCCACTGACCAGCACAGTTTGAGCTGGGCTAAAGAAAAATGACTTAAAAATTGCTTAACTCACTCCTTTGTTTTCATTGTATTTTTGCAGCTAGAAAACTAAGCCGGAAGTTTGGCTGGGGTAGAGGCCTTTATTCCACAGCTGTGGGTATTTCCCCAAATCCTGCTTTTGTGAAGGGGAGAGAGAGTGGCTACTAGAAATTCAGGCATAGAAATGACAAATTGTACCCTCTCTTTTTATGGGCTCCCTGTGGCAGCTACAGCCAGGCTCAGGTGAGTCATAGCAGTGGGGCTGAAGTGCTGGGCTGTCAGAGAGAGAGAGAAACAGAAGGGGGCAGTGTAAGGGGGGGAGAGAGAGAGAGAGAGACAGAGAGAGAGAGACAGAGAGAGACAGAGAGAGACAGAGAGAGAGAGAGACAGAGAGAGAGAGACAGAGAGAGACAGAGAGAGACAGAGACAGAGACAGAGAGACAGAGACAGACAGAGACAGACAGAGAGAGAGAGGGAGACAGAGAGAGAGAGAGACAGAGAGAGAGAGAGAAGGAAGAGAGAGAGAGGAGACAAAGAGAGACAGAGACAGACAGAGACACATACATGGAGAGAGACAGAGAAAGAGCGAGAGAGAGAGAGAGAGAGAGAGAGAGAGAGAGAGAGAGAGAGAGAGAGGAGAGAGAAGTAGACAGACAGAAAGAAAGAGACAGAGACACACTTGGAGAGACAGAGAGAGACAGAGAAAGACAGAGACAGAGAGACAGACAGATACACACACAGAGACAGAGAGACAGAGAGAGAGAAAGAGAGAAAAGAGAGAGATACAGAGAGAGAGAAGGAAAGAGACACACAGAGAGAGACAGAGAGAGAGACAGAAAGACAGAGAGAGATGGAGAGAGAGATAGAGACAGAGACAGATAGAGACAGAGAAAGAGAGTGAAAAGGAGAGAGACAGAGAAAGAGACAGAAAGAGAGAGACAGAGACAGAGAGAGACAGACAGAAACACAGAGAGACAGACAGACATGTGGGCTGCAGGCTCTGTGTATGAAGCCTCACTTAGTCACAGGCCAGGGAAGCAGCCAGTCATCTGTGTTCAAGACCTCATCAGATTAGTGAATCCCCAAAGGTGCTAAGTCCAAACTGTCATTTCATTTAAACTTTTCCCCCCCTCTGCTTCTATTTTTTTTTTTTTTAATGCAGAGGCTACCCTTGTTGCTTAAAAAAAAAAATCAGTTTGCAAAGGGCCGACTTAACCAAAATTGAAAAAAGGGGGCATGTAGCCATCAGGCTCTGATGATTAGTATTAAGATGAGGTGCACTTTAGCTTGGCTGAAACTTGTTCCTAACAGAATGTTAAATACTTAGAGAAAAGAAAGATTATGTCTATCTAGTTACACCATTCCTTGATATATGCACCATGTCAGCGGGCCATTGTCTCCTGGGTAAAGACTGAGAGTTCAAATACCCACTATCTCTCCCCTGGTGCTCCAAATGCTCTGCTTTGAAGTTTTTATAATCCATCTGTCATCTTCTAGTAGGGAGGGCACATGTTCTGTACCACTCAATTACAGAATTCTTTTTTGCCAGCTACAATGAGACAGGAAAGAATGTTATGGGTGGGTGAGAGAAACTGTCAGATATACTACATTCCTAGGATTCATATGGATGATGTTATTCCAGAGTAGGAACACAGCATGCGTTATTGTTCAAATGTATTAAGGGTACACTTGGTATTGCACTGTTGAGTCCCTTTGATTTTCACCGACTCGTCTTCATATTTGATCATTCCGGGTTTGCACAAGCGAATCAGCCAAACCTTCTCTGGGGGGTGTGGGCCATCCCATGCAGATTTAAAAGGAGACCTTTGTTTCAGCTGGCAGAGGGTCAGTTTCCCAAATGTGCTGATTTTCCCAAGCAGCTAAACACCGTCATTCTTGTTAGCACATCAGTGCAAAAAGGAGGTTTTTTACTTTTTAAATAGAACATGTTGGGCTTTCGAGATGATGGTAAATAAATGTAACAGGATCTTCCATACAAATGATTTCTCTCATCATCTGAACTGAAAGCCTGAATATTATATATTCTGCCATCTGGTGAAATCAGGGGAAGTTTTTTTTTTTTTTTTTTTTTTTAAACAGGGCACATACATATCAGCACTAAGAATGACACGTCCTTAAATCGGATATTTTCCTTAAAAACAATCTACCTTAGAGTGATTGGTGTTGCTTGATACCATGTTAACTTCTTGCTCATTGAGTCATGGGTGGTTAAATTCGTTGTCTTATGTGAAATGAGTTTGATGATCTCAGCCTAGTCTCCAGTGGGTATTAATTCACATTATGAAATATCTAGCATAATTTAGCACCGAGTGGCATAATTTGCATTTTTGCTCAAGATAGGGGCAGTGATAGAAGATGGGGATATATCATCTTTCATTCAAAAGGAGACGGTTCCTCTATGTTGCTTTAAAAATATTAATAGTCTTATGACTATTATTAGCGTGTTGTGAGCTTATGGTGTGAAAAGCTTGATGGGAGAAAAAAGGCATTAGGGCTCTGGCACTCCCCAGACTGAAAACTATTCAGAAAATGGAGCCATTTACCAAAATGTCATTCTACCCCAGAAGAATCAGGGCTCCATCATTGAATTCATGTCTGACAATTTCACATGTGTGCATAGTCACACATTGAAGCATACACGAAATCCATGACAAGAGGGAACCAGTTTCTTGGGGACATTCCCTCTCTTATTTCCTATATTTCACAGATTGGGAGGGGAATTCCAGTATAGAAGGAGCTGCACAAATGTCTGATGTTATTATAATAATGAATTT
This sequence comes from Myrmecobius fasciatus, assembly GCA_023553655.1. NCBI lineage: Eukaryota > Metazoa > Chordata > Mammalia > Dasyuromorphia > Myrmecobiidae > Myrmecobius > Myrmecobius fasciatus. Next base: position 47,301 of record JAJPUD010001073.1, on the reverse strand, counting down.
AGTATAACTTCTATAATTTTATCCTCTGATCAAACTGATCATAGAAGGAGGGAGCTTATTCTATATATCATTAATTGAAATCTGGAGACAATTTAAAAATAGTTTTTATTTTTTCTGCCTGCAACTTTAGGAGGGCAGTCTGCAACAGTCGGGTCAGGCCGGGAACCAATTTTCTTCTCATTACTTTTGATTTTGGAGTCAATACAAATTTCATCAGGGATTGTAGGGTGCAGCTAGCTCTCTGTCTGCAGAGACACACAGACACAAGAGTGTGTGTACATTTGGGTTAAAGATTTACAGAAGGGAATTGTTGGTGAGTCAGGATAAGCAAGGAAGAAATATGCAGCAACAAAACAGTATCTTCTGATATTTTGTTCTTGGCTGATTAACATCAGGAGGATGACGCTCTGAAAGGATTGAGTAGGAAGGGGACTGAGGGAGGTTTAGGCTTTGTAAACCTCACAGCTCAGATATTGATATGATAGTTCACAGTATTTAACCTTTTTTCTTCAGGCTGCCCCCCTCTCCCGTCCTCCTTTTTCTTTTCCTTTTGCTCTGTGCTTTATATGATTTGTCTCTGTGGTCTTTCTTTCTCTCTTATCCTGCTTTTTCTTTCTTTTTCTTTTTTTTTTTTTTTCTCGAGTTCTTTCATTATTTTCTCTGACGTGCTCGGGATTTAAGCCTCCAAAAAAACCTTATTAGTCATTTCAATTCAGCAATTATTTGTTAGGATCCTATACTGTGCACTGTACTGTGTTGGGTATTACAAATTTTAAGAAGACTGGAAAAGCATATAGCTTCTGGCCTCAAAGAGTTTGTAGTCTATTACCAGGTGAAGGGAAAAAAAAATTAAAAGAAGCTTAAGTTTTCAATAAAATGATGGGCATGTGGGAAGCATTTCTGCTCTCTAACTTGCATATAACTGACTGTTTTGGGATTTCCATTTGCCTATATAGTGATTTATAGAGAAGTTAGACTCTGTAATATCTTTTGTGATTCCCTCATTTTTTACCACAGCTAATTTGATTATTGGTGGGTCATAGTATCAGCACATCTATCACGCAAATATTGGCATAATTAAAGATTTTTTTTTTAAATGAGACCAGTCGTTTGCTATTCATGCTGAAACCAATTCACAGTAATGCCCTTTCTTCATGATTTGGTATTGGCAATAGCAACATATACTTAATCACATTTTCCATGAATAGTTATCTAATTCATATTATTGCTAATATAAAAAAACAAAATAGAATGTTGGAGTCTAAACCAGCCTTGCTTTGGCTAGGAGATATGACTGTACAGAAGGATCCTGAGCTCCACTGGTGAATTTAAAGAGATGCTGCCCCTACTTTTTCTCTGAAGTACACTGAGGATTTCATTAGCAACCAGATTATTTCCACAATCAGGTCTAGAGAAAAGAGGCACTATTTGTGACGCTGCTAGATTGCATTTGGGAAGTTCACGTTTTATCCTGGGCTCTTAACATTTGGGGTTGCCCCTTGGGAAATTTCCTAGGAGACTGAGGTCACGTTTTTTATACATGTTGAAAAATATTCACTTATCAGTATTGGTGCAACTGTAAACAAGTGATAAAGTGACAACGTTTCCAACAGTAAAACTGACAGCATTTACTTTAATTTTCTGTCATTTTGGTAATTATATCAATCAAGACCCAAAACTAAAATGATATTTTAGCATGCAGTAAGAAATGAGGAATTCAGATCTTAAAAGACCATTACAATTAGCTTTGAAACATTCCCCATTTTAACATAATTGTTTCATATAGCTTATATGTCTTCATTTACAGGCAAATATTCTGTTGATCTTTTATAAACAAAGTAGCACCCATCTGCTTCTTGAGACACTCCTGGTGCCTATTCATTGCAAAAATAATACATGTCCTAATGACTTCCACATATTTTGAAATCTCCCTTTTGAAATTGGTCTTGGCAGATTATTTGCAGGTACTTGAGTTGCATCTGTTTGCAATTTTGCAAATGCGGAAGACTTTAATGTTGAGCACTGCAAGAGGGCTATTTTAATCCTCAGATAACATTGACTGTCATCAAAAGCCACATTTATCTTTTCCAAGGTGGGGCAAATGTGTAATGTTAAAAGACAGTAAAAGGTCAAGGTCAAGGCTGAGGTCTGCCTATTTTCCTTTCATAAAACCATGCCTTTTGCCTTCTCTTTCTTATATTTCTTTTCCTTGAAGTCTAAGCTTAACTACCCGTCGCCAAGAGGATGTTTTGCTGATAAAATGAAAGATCAGGAAGAGAGTAAATCTGAAATAATTGTGAACTTCAGTCTCTTGTACTTATTACCACCATGTGGCTAACAGCTGACCAACTTGAAGCCCTTTTTATTTATGCTGCAGAACTAAAAAAGCATTGCAGAAAATTCAGAATTCCTCCTGTGAAACCCCAGGTCCGTTAGCAGGTGGGCATCTCAGATAAGTTTGGGGGTCTGTAATCATTCAGGGGAACATGTGTCTCCCCTTCCTCAACAAAGGCACCAGAGCCGGGGGAATGCTGGAGGCCAAATAGGGAATTGTAGCAGCTTTTCTGTCCAGTGCCAGTGTTGAATTCAGACATACATTTGGAATAACCTGACTGTGGGGTTACCTGGCTTAGTTAGAGTGACGGCTTCAGCACCTGATGGGAGATGGTTAGAGGAACTTTCTTAAGTCACAATGTGATGAACCAAAGCTTTATTTTTATTTTATTTTTCCCATCTCTGGAGTCGGATTCATTTGCTTCTCCCCATTTAAATTAGAATGGTTTACTATTTTCTAGCTGTGTTGCCTGGGGATTAAGCAAGGTGATTTTCTCTCTGGATCAATGCCATCTTTTGCCACAAATAACTAAAGTATGTAGGCTCTTACAGTAGAATATAAACACTTCGAAGGTAGGGATTATTTATCATTTTGTGGTTGTATCCCCAGGGCACAGTATCTTGGGTACAGATTATATCCCTGGTATACAGCATAGTTGTGTACCAAGATATAGCTCCTTGTCCCTTTTTTGGGAGGAAAGGGCAAATCTGTGATTTAATTTGCATAGGGAATTTCAAGTATCCATACTTTGATACAAAAATTGTCTGTTACCTGTAGTCTTAGAGAGTTGACTGGGGCAAAGGTATCAAACACAACTTAGCTTGGCAACACTCCTGAATGGGGTCAAATTAGAATAAGGTGGAATTGAGAAATATTTGACAAAAATAATAAAAAATATAATAGAACATAGATATTGTTAATATGTGACCAGCAAGATTCTTAGAAACACTTTAATGGCTCTGTTTCTCTATGAGTTTGATGGGGGGGGGAGAGCAGGGAAGGAATAGGGGACAATGAATTTTAAGGGGGTCATATAAGCGATAAACATCAGACAGAGTAGTTGAACTCAACTCTTCCAAGGCTGGTACTCTAGATACAATGTGAGTGAGGCTTCTTTGCCTCGGAGTAAGCACTTAACAAACACTTTTTAATTGAGCTGAACTGAAGTATCATATATAAGTAAGTATAAAATATAGGTGCTTTTATTGCTGGGTTTGATGCAGGTCAGGAATGCCAGTTCAGAAGGGCTGCCAAATATGGTAAAAAGCTCTGTATCCTGAAAGAAATACCTCTCGTAACTTTAAAAGATACTAGTTAAAGGAGGACCAGAAATGAGGAGATAAAACCATAGGAATAAGAAGACTTCACTCAGGGTTTTTTTGTGAAGTCACAAAACCATATTTGAGGAACCCAGATGATGCCCAAATGCCAGTCAGCTCCCAATTAACCTTAGGGTCAGTTTCATTTATTTTTAAAATTAAGCTTTCTTTAAATTTTTTTTTTATTAGCAGGCATTGTTTTCTTTCTATTACTACAATGCAGTAATTAGTTTGATAATTACTGCATTGTAGTAATAGAAAGAAAACAATGGTTTAAAAAAAGAGACAAGTCTATCAGTGCAATAGATTAGATTTATCACATGCAGAAGCAAACTTAATAGCCTAATAGTCTTAGATAAACCCAAAGATTCTAGCTACTTGGGTAAGGACTCTATTTAACCAACACTGCTAGGAAAACTGGCAGAAAATAGTGTTAGAATAGCATCTCACACCATATACCAAAAGTAAGTCCCAAATGAAAATATGATTTAGATATAAAAAATAATATTATTAACATGTTAGAGGAGTAAGGAAGAAATTACTTTTTGAATCTATGGATAGTGAAGAATTTGTAACCAAACACGAATAGATTGGGGTTTGTTATTGTAATTATTGTAGTTGTATTTGTTATTGCTATAATTTTCTTCAACTCCAAGGAAGAGACATTGGAAATCATCTAATTGAATCCCATTATTTATAGGTAGAGAAAGTGAAGCTCAGAGAGAGTGAAAGATTTACTTCAAGGCTAGAACTAGTACTCAGATCTCTTCATTTCTAATCCAGTGCTTTTATCCCACATGGATCAATTTCTGTCATGAGTTTTTATGTAAAATTTACAATAAAAAACTAGATGTGGAGAGTGGTTTTATTGGGAAGTTAAGAGAAGCAATACTACTTTCGTTTTAGGCCCTAGTTCTTTCTAATTCACAGTTTTTAAAAAAATTCTATCGAAAAATCAACAATTGCAAAGCTTCTAATCTAGAGTGTAAATAATTATCTTATTTAAGTATTCTTCATTTCATGAAGGGATCATCTGGGGTGGCCCAAGAGTATAGTGAAAAGAATATTGTCTCTGGAGTCAAAGGATTTAAATTTAAATTCTTCCTCTGGTGCTTACTACATGGGCACATCACTTAACCATTGTAGACCTGAGTTTTTCCATCTATAAAATGAGAGGATTGCTAAATCTATGACTCTGATATCTTCCATTGTATTTTAAATGGAACTGGATTAAAAAAAAAAATAGATCTACACAATTTTCCAGGAATCAGAGATAATATAAAAGGGATTTGTGTCAAGGTGCAGGTTAGACTGGATGATCTATGAGACAAATCCTCTCCCCACCCTGTTTTTTTTTTTTTTTTTTTTTAAGACTTTGTGCCTCCATTATACCCAGGTATAAATGCACTGGCTGCTCACAGTTCCAATCCCTCTGTTGGTTGACCTGTTCTGTTTCCAACCTGGCCAATTCTCCTTCTCTAGCTCACTGTACACATGCTGAACTTAGTGAAGATGCCTGCTTGGCTTAGCTTGTCCCAGAATTCCTGAACCTCTCAGATCCTGGGGTTACAAATATGTACAATGCTTGGTTCTATGAGGTCCCTTTCAAACTGAAATGCTATGATTTTATGAATGGACTTATTTACACCTGCGTACAACTCACATGCACAGGTGTTTCAAACTTTTTCTATTTTCTTTAGTTCTACTCCACTGGATTCACTGGATCAGCATTTCATTCCCAGTAGATGTAGCTAGGCTAGCCTCTATGAGCCACTGGATTATTGTTAAAAAAAACACATGCTGACCAGATGACAGTTTCAGAGACTGTCTACTTTAGCCTTTCAATTAGATCAATTTAGCAAACATTTATTAAGACCTGTAACACACTGTGTTAGGTGCTGGGGGTGGGGGGAGGATTCAAAGACAAAAATGAACACTAGGACCTATAGTTTAGAGCTAAAAGGGTCCTTAGAAGCCATCCAGCCCAACCCCTCATTTTACAAGAGGAAAAACTGAGGCCCAGAGAAGTTAAACAAGTAGTAGATTTGTGTAATAAGTGCCAAGGGGCCTCTAATTCCAGATAGAGGATGCGTTCTACTAGGGGGAAGGAGGTGGGAAATGTGGCTAGGTCATGGTTTGGCCAACATAAAGTGTTTATGAAGTAATTAATAGGAGTATCTTCAGAACTCACCTTCTGGGACCTTCTGGAGAGACTTTAACCTTGGTGCCAAAAAATGCCTCCTCGATGTTTGGGAGGAAGCTGGCTTTGGGAGCTTATTAAAACCAAAAAAGGAATGAAGCATTTTTTCAGTCTCTCTTCATTTTGGAAGAGTTCTTTCTGCATACAAAGAACATCAGTCAGAACTGTTTAGGCAAGAGATGGGATCACCTCTTGCCATTAATATGGCTGCCTACTTTAAGAATGCATGGTTAGATACTTCTTGTCAAAGACAATACCTGTTGGAGATGCTCTTATCTTTCTTTTTAGACTTTTTAGAGCAAAGTGTACATAATGAACAATGTTTCTTTCTTCTTCCTTCCTTCCTTCCTTTCTTCCTCCCTCCCTCCCTCCCTCCTTCCTTCCTTTCTTTCTGTTTCTTTCTTTCTTTCTTTCTTTCTTTCTTTCTTTCTTTCTTTCTTTCTTTCTTTCTTTCTTTCTTTCTT
>JAJPUD010001073.1:19317-29909 GCA_023553655.1 Myrmecobius fasciatus | reverse complement strand
AGAGAGAGAGAGAGAGAGAGAGAGAGAGAGAGAGAGAGAGAGAGGGAGAGAGGGAGAGAGGGAGAGAGACGGAGACAGAGACAGAGACAGAGACAGGCACTGTGAGAGACAGAGAGACAGAAGAAGAGAGAGACAGACAGAGAGTGAGAGACAGACACAGAGACAGATAGACAGACAGAGAAATAGAGAGACATAGACAGAGACAGAGAGATGGAATGAAAGAGACGAAGAGAAAGAGAGAAAGACAGAGAGAGAGAGAGGAGAAAATGTCACCATAATCAAAAATACAAACTGGACTTCTAGATGTTTGTGACTTAAGGTTTGCAGATCCTAAGTTTTGCAGCTTGGTGAACTTAAAAGGTTAGCTATGAATAACCATAATCAAATCTTTTCTTTTGTCCATATTTAATTCAAATGAGATTGCTCCATATTGACTTCTAATGCTAAAAGGCCACCCACCATGGTATCCCAGCAGCCAATGAAGCAGGCAAGTGAATGCTTTCTTAAATGATGCTAATCAGCCCAGAGAGGCCTGCCCTCTATCCCCATCAGTATTCTGTAATTCAGATGTGCTGATAACCTGAAATTGAATGTGTCAGTATGCAGACATGTGAAGAGAAAAGGAAACTAGAAGGCAAAAAGACCAGCCAGAGAGACAATGCCTGTTGGGTTGGTTTTTTTTCCCCCCTCAATCTTCCTTTTTTTTTTTTTTTTTTTGGTCTTATTATTATTATTTTGGTGCAGGGTAAGGGATAAAAAGGAAGGTTTCAAGTTCTAAAATATTTATAGGATGGCTTTGAAGTTAATATATGTTAAATGAATAAATAGTCCGACATTTTCAGCTGCCATGTGGTGAATGGAAATTTGTGATTAATTTTTTTTAAGTCACTATTTTAAAACACCCTCTCTTCTTCTCCTTCCTTTTATATATAGAGAGATTCCAATCTGGTGAGCATTTCTCATAGGAAAGTTTAACAAAAGACTTGCCATTGTCACAGTCCCAGCTACCAGCAGTACAGCTGAGGGTCAGTTGCTATTTCTATTTTAAACCGTGATTTTTTGCAAAGTTTGTCTTTTAACTGTTCTCATTCTAATCAGGCATAGAGTCTTGCAGATCAGCTCCAAGCCCCCACACCAGGCGAGTTAGGACACAGGGAGACAAACTTGGGAGATTTGCTCTATCAATATGTTTTAATAGATTTTGGAGGCGGGGGAGATTGGAGTTGGAGCAATAAGAAAGGGAAGGCTCACTGGCCTCCAGTCACTGAAGCGGGGCTTGATTTAAATTCTGAGAAAGTATTGTATTTTATTGAAAAATTTGTTTTAAATCAGTGGGTATATAATTTTTCGTTGAATTTTGTTGGCATAGTGCTAGACTATGTCCACATGTGCACAAATATAGGGGCAGGAACAAACATACACACACCTTCTCATGGCAGTAAGTGCCCCGTATTGCCCAGGGATAAGGAGACCTGCATACAGGAACATTATTCCCTTAGGTGATGGAGGCATTAGGAATTCCTGGACTCTGAGACCAAATTAATTCATTAACAAATATTTATTGAGTATATGCTCTAAGACTGACAAAATGCCCACTATCCTCCTGGAAGGAAAATAGACAGGTTGGAAAACTACAATAATTTCCAATATGCCCTTTATGACCAAGCTCTCCCTTCCTACCCTCATTGTGATGCAGTCTAGAGGAATCAGTGCTCCTGATCTTTCTCTCTCCAGTAAGTTTTCCTTGAGACCAGAGCCCATAGATTTCTCTTTTTAAGAAGGCACCATTGCCTGGGAGTGAAGAACTAGGTATCCCTAGAGTGGATTTTCCTATGCTGGGGTCATAGACCTTTGAACTGTCTACTCAGGGTACTCACTTTGGCACTAAGTGACACAAAGTCCAGACATTTTTTTCAGTGGCTCCACTTCCAGTGACAGACAGCTTACCCAGGCACTGGCTCTGTGGGCTGGCCTTGTGTACTGGTGGGATGGTAGGCGTGGATTTAATTATCCATTGGTGTCCTCATTTATATCTTCCTGCCGGCTGCTTGATTGCTTTGTCTCTCCTTAAAAAATATTTATTTGAAATTGTCAGTGATCAAAGACTGAAAAACAAAACAGAGCAGGATATTAAAATGAAATTTTTTTAGAAGGTTGGAGTGTCAGAATCGTTTTTATTAGAAAATTTTACAAGATGAAGCCAAGAATTATTTACGTAAACTTCATACATCAAGAATAAACTCCCATCCACATCTCTGATCAGTGTCACTAGCCGATATACCCTAGCTTGAAAATATCTCCCATTTAAGATAGGAGAAATTCACTTTCATTAAAATTAACTGATTTTACTAGATCATATTTAACACACATATACACACACGCACATGCACACATCTGTGTTCAGAATTGATAAAGAAAGAACTCTGGTTAAATAATCCACTTTTGTCTGACAACGGAATCAGTTATAGAGGTGCAAATATGCAGAAAGCTATTTGGAAATGCATCCTAGTAGTTGTCAGGTTTTATTATGCAGGAAGGTGTCATGTTTGTTACGAAGCTGAGTGCAGATGGCAGAGTGGAAGAAATGGATCACTAATTTTAACAATGATTAATGAACAGAGATAGAAAATGAATTACATTGGACTATCGGAGGCAAGAAATATTTTTGTGAAAATTTTGACTCATCTGCTGTGCTGTTCTCTGTAAATTATTTTCTGAAATTCTATATGTTGTCAACAGTTGACTGCATTTTCCATTACTGTCTATTTCTGTTCTTAAGTACTTTTGTGTTATTAGAGATACATAATTTCAAAATACCAATACATTCCTGATTACTTAGAGAAAATATATGTAACAGTGTGAATGTTCCAAAGACTCCAGCCATAAAAGTCCTGTTTTATAATAATCTTTCATTCCTCCTCATTTTATCACTACATTAGGAATGTTTGATAAAAAAAAAAGCAGGGGGGGGCATTCCATCACTCGTAGAATAAAGGAAATATAGAGACATAGGTAACAATAGAAATGTGGTCAAGTGGGTTTTTGTGGTCTTTCACTCACATCCCCATTCTCATCCATATGCTTTTGCCACTGAGTGGAGAAGACTTAGTCTTCTTTGACTAATGGAGGATCTACAGCCAGTAATTTCCAAATTCTACTTCCAAAATCTTTGTCTTCTTTGTCTCTCTTCTTCACTTTCAGAACAACTACTCTTGTGGTTCCAAAAACAATTCGAAAAATTCCCCAAAACATGAATACTTCCTCTTATCTAGACCACTGTAAAGGCTTTTAAATTGCCCTTTCTACCTTCCTACCCATCAATCCTTCTCATTTATTCTTCATATGGTTGCATCTTCCTAATGTATCATGGTATGACTATATTAATCCTTTTTCCTTAAAACTTTATGCATTCTTATCAGAACCATATTTCTGGTAACCCTATTTCACTTTCTTATGTTATGTTCACTTGAACCCTTATTCTTTTAAAATGTCTTTTATATTAGATCTATGTTCTACTCTTAGAAATACATACACACACACACACACACACACACACATATATATATATATATATATGAAATTTGTTTATATATGTACATGTTTTTACCTCCAAAGGAATATAAGCTTTTTGAGGACAAGAACTATTTAATTTTTGTCCTTCTATTACTAACACTTAGAATAGTGCTTGGAACATGGCATGAACTTAATGAATGATTGTTGGATTGAAGTGAACCTTTAAGGTCTCCTTCTTGCTGAATAATATATAAATTCTGATTCTGGCATTCTGGCCTTCCATACTTTGGCTTCAGTCTACCTTTTCCACCTATGTCATTTTTTCCCCCATATACTCCATGTTCCAGCTAAACTAAAACAGCTCTGTGGCAGAGATTTCTCCTTCAAAGTATTAAAATTCTTCCCACTCTTTTTTTTTTCTTCAAGTCTTACCTTCACCTTAAAGAGTTCCCTAACCTCTTCCCTTCTTCAACCATGAAAATTATCTCCATCTCCTCATATTTCTCATAGCCATTTGTCTGGATTTCTCCTTTAAACTTTTTACATTCTGTATCTTTTCATTGTTATTTATGTCCCTATCTCATCCCCCTCTACAGTATAAGCTGGGATGTGTGTGTGTGTGTGTGTGTGTGTGTGTGTGTGTGTGTGTGTATGTATGTATGTATGTATAATATTATATCTTTTTTATTGCTGGGACCTTGCCAAACATCACAAGCATTGACATTTCCCTATACAAAGAGGAACAGAGTAAAAAGGATTACATAGGAAACTCTGAGCCTTTACTATATATGGCTTATTTTTTTTAAATAAAGAAGGTATTAAAAAGTATATTTCAAATTTAACATGGTGTTTTTAATGTTTTGCTTGTTTTTTTCTTCTGAACGTTCTTTTGATCTCTACTTTTTTTTCTTTTGCTTCTTTTGCTCACTTCTGTTATTTTTGAAAAATAATTCCTTGAAATTACTTTTTAAAAAAATATTATTTATTTATTTATTTATTTTAAAATATTGCTATTACCACCCTTAATGCTTCCATGCTCTCCTCTCCTACTTAAAAGTAAGCCCTTCCTTATAACAAACAAGCATAGTTAAGCAATACATAAAATAAAAAAAAAATTCATACATTGGTCTTGTCTGAAAATGTAAGACTTGTTTTGCCTATCTAGTCTATCATCTCTCTGCCAAGAAGTGGGAAACATGATTTCTTATTAGTTTTAGAGAGCTGTGATTGGTTAGTTATAGAATTAATAGTCCCCTCTCTGAAGCTGCTTCCCAACTCATATACACATGGGCAGATTGAGTCCAAAGAAGGGCAAATACTGGTTTTTTTTCTTTCAAGTGTTAGGGGATATTCCTGAAGGGTTAGGGATTCTAGTACTTTCAAGTATGAACATCAACAGTGTGCTTTACATTGATTTTCAGCTAAACAATAGTACAACAAAGACAAACAATCCCAGACTTGCAGAATAGTCTCTTATTGTGCACATGAGGTCCCTAGGGAGAGTAGGCTCAAACTTTTTAATATATTTTTTTATTTTTTAATTAAATATTTCCTAATTACATGTACATTTTTAAACATTCATTTTAAAAAATAATTTTGAGTTCCAAATTCTCTCCCTTTATTCTGCCTCTTTTCTAACCAATTGAGAAGGCAAGCAATATAATACTGCTTTCTTCTATCATCTCAATGCATTACCTCCTACTGGTCAAGAGATTCTTAACTTTTTCTGTGTCATGAAGCCCTCCAGAAGTTTGGTGAAGAAGCTTGGCCTTCTTCATAAGAAGAATAAAAATAAAATACATAGAATCATAAAGAAAACTAATTTCAATGAGTTACAGTTTTGTCAATATATGAAAAAAAAGTTCACATATCTTAGGCTAATAACTCCAGTATTAGTCCATTCTAATATGGTTAATGGGGAAAAGTGAGGCACTTTTTTCTCCTCCCAAGAATGACTCCTTAAGACCTGGAATCCTTAGCTCCTTAGGCAGGAATTCTTTACCACTTGACTGTCCCTGAACTAGCATGTTGTTTTCATATGTCAGTTAAGAGCTTAGATTTGATCTTCCTCAATCAATTACTAGATATTTTGTGTGTCATCCTCTGTCTTTAGCCAATAACTCTAAACTGCTATGATCTATTAAAATTAAAATTAATTCATATCTAGCTCACTTTTGTACATGTGCAATTGTGTAAAACATTTCCACATTAGTCATTGTATACGAGAATAAAAAATGAAGGAAAGAAAGTGAAAAATAACATTCTCTATTCAATTAACACCAGTCCTTTTTCTGGAGATGAATAGTATGCTTCATCATTAGTTCTTTGGGATTATCTTGGATCATTGTATTGCTGAAAATAGCTAAGTCATTCATAGTTCTTCACTGAGCAATATTGCTATAACTGTGTACAACATTCTCCTGGTTCTGTTCACTTCACTATGCATCAGTTCATGTAATCTTTCCAGGTTTTTCTGAAATCATACTCCTGGTAATTTCTTATAGCGTAATAATATTCTATTACAATCTTATATTATGGCTTGTTTACCCATTCCCAAATTGATTTCCATCCCTTTGATTTATAATTCTTAGGTACCACAAAAATAATTGCTATAAATATCTTTAGGTGGATAGGTCCTTTGCCTTTTTTGGATGTCTTTGGGGTATAGACCTAGCAGTGGTATTGACCCTTTGGGCATAGTTCCAAATTGTTCTCCAGAATGGTTGGATCAGATCACAACATCACTAATAATGCATTAGTATCTCAGTTTTCTCACATCCCCTCCAATATTCAAAATTTCCTTTTTTGCTATATTAGCCACTCTGATAGGTATGAGGTGACACCCCAGAGTTGTTTTAATTTGCATTTCTCTGAGTTAGAGCATTTTAAAAATATGATTTAGCTTTGATTTATTTGTGTGAAAACTGCCTGTTCATTTTTAACCTTTTATCATTTGGGTAATGACCTATATTTTTATAAATTTGAACTTAGTTCAGTCTTTATCAGAGGCACGTATTGCAAAAATTTCCCCCAATTTTCTGCTTTCCTTATAGTTTTGATTGTATTGATTTTGTTTGTGCAAAAATCTTTTAAATTCTATATAATCAAAATTATTTATTTTATATTTTGTGATTCTCTTTGTACCTTTTTTGGTCTTAAATTCTTCCCTTACCCAAAAATTGGACAGATAAACTATTCCCTAATCGCTTAATTTGCTTACAATATCATCCTTTATATGTAAATCATGTACTATTTTGACCTTATCTTGGTATATGGTATGAGATGTTGGTCTATATCTAGTTCCTTCCATTCTACTTTCCCATTTTCTCAGCATTTTTGTCAAATAATGAGTTTTTGTTCCAAAAGCTTGGATCTTTGGGTTTATCATGTAGTAGATTACTGTGGTAATTTACTATCATATAATTTATACCCAATCTATTCCACTTGTCCTTCACTCTATTTCTTAGCCAGTACCAGATTGTTTTGATAATTGCCACTTTATAATACATTTTGAGATTTGGAACAGCTAAACCACATTCTTCTGCATTTTTTCCCTTGATTCTCTTGATATGCTTGAGTTTTTGTTCTTTCAGATGAATTTTGATATTTTTTTCTAGCTCTATAAAATAATTTTTGATAGTTTGCTATGGCACTGAGCAAATAGCTTAAATTAGACAGAACTGTCATTTTTGTTATAATGGTTTGGCCTATCTATGAGCAATTAAGTTGATATCTGATGTTATTCATGTGAGAAGTGTTTTATTTGTTCTTTTTTTGTTTATATTTGTTGTTGTGTTCATATTTATTTTAATGTATTGATATTTATTTATTAAAATAAATATTTATAATGATATATTTATTGTTATGTTCATGTAATTTATATAGGCTTTGTATTGACATATAGATTCCCAAGTGTTTTATATTGTTTCTATTTATTTTAAATAGAACTTCTTTGTTGGTGATATATAGAAATGATGATTTATGTGGTTTGGTTTTGTGTCCTGCAACTTTACTAAAGTTGTTAATAGTTTCAAATAATTTTTAATTCATTCTTTAGGATTTTCTAAGCACACTATATTATCTGTGGAGAGTGGTAGTTTTGTTTCTCATTGTCTATTCTAATTCCTTTGATTTATTTTTCTTCTCTTATTGCTATAGCGGATATATCTAATGCAATATTAAATAACAAAGGTAATAATGGGCATCCTTGCTTCCCCTATGATTGTACTGGGAAGGCTTCTAGCTTCTCCATATTACAGATAATGCTTGCTGATGCTTTTAAATAAATAGTACTTATCATTTTAAGTTAAGTTCCATTTATTTCTATGTTCTCTAGTATTTTTAGTAGGAATGGGTGTAGTATTTTGTCAAAGGCTTTTTCTGCATCTCTTGAGATAATTATAGGATTTATGTTGGCATTGTTGATATAGTCAATTATGCTGATATTGCTTTTAATATTGAGCCAGTCCTGCATTGTTGGAATATATCCCACCTGGTCATAATGTATGATCCTTGTGACATATTGACATAATCTCCTTGTTAGTATTTTATTTAAATTTTTTTGCATCAATATTCCTTAGGGTAACTGGTCTATAATTTTCTTTCTCTCTTTTGGCCCTTTCTGTTTTGGGTATCAGCACCATATTTATATCATAAAAGGAATTTGGTAGGACTCCTTCCAGTTCACTTTTTGATAAATTGGTTGATTGAGTTGAGATGTCTGGGCCTATTATGATTAACTCAGATAGGAAGAGACTCCCCATATTTATAGGCTAATCATAGTTTTTATCTCTTATAATTATTTTCTTTTCCAGCATGGAAACCATTATATAAATTGTTCTCATGTATAGTTTATGTGTTCATATAAATCTTCTCAGACTTTTGTGAATCTGTTCCTTCCATGATTTCTTACAGCACAATTATATAGTATTAACTTCATTTGCCCTATTTTTTTTAGCTAGTCCCTAACTGATGGACATTCATTTTGTTGCCATTTCTTTGCTACAACAAAAATTACTATTATAAATATTTTTTGAAACATAAGGTTCTATCTATCTCACATCAGGAACATAGAACCTTACACATAGTAGGTGCCTATTAGTATTTGTTAAATGAAATGGAATCCTGTTGAACTTAGTAAGGTCATAATCTCATCACTGGGCACTGTCACAATTCTTAGAGATTTGTCTCCAATTCTTGAAATTGATATTCATGATTTCTCACTTATATTAACATTTCTCTACTAATATATTTTCACTGGTGATTTTAGAAGTGACTAATTTTAAATAAGCTATCGATTGTTTTCTTTTGATTTTGTTAGTAGTTGGTAATTTGGTTACTTTGTGGATCCTTGAGGGACTTTTTTTTCTCATTGTGATCTGCATGTTCTTAGTAGACACAATAATGAGATTTTTCAAATGTACAAAAAGGCAAGACTTTCTTTTACAGAGGGTATACAGTCATGGGATTTTGAATTGCAAAGGACCTTAGAGATCATTTTAGCCATTGGAAAAGCAGTGTGATATGATGGAAAAAGTGCTGAATTTTTTTGAGATCTGCTCTTGTATTTCTAATCTAATATTTACTGAGGATGTAACTAACTATGGGCCCCTACCCTCTCAGAGCCTCAGTTTACTCATCTGTAAAATGGAAATGATAATTCTTGTAGTATTTGCCAAACAGGGTTATTAAATGAGATGATATATGTTGTTATATGTATTGTGTGTATACATACATACATACATATATATGTCAGTTATTATTGTTTGATATTCATTTTCATTTAGGCACCAACTTTTCATGAAGTCCTTCTAGTATTTTGAAAACATTATATATGATTGCCTATATCCTTTGCCCTGTACTTAGAAGGTATTTCCTGGAGGTATGTGATACTGCTATGCCTAATGTTCACTTTACTATCTTTCAGTATCTCCTGTTGGTTGCACTGTGTTATTTCTTGCCATTTTAGACATTAATTTGCATTAAAATCTTACAGAAACTTCCTGAGTTCTCAGGAACTTCTCCAGCTTCCCTAGAGATGCCCTTAGAGATAAGAAAAGAGAACACTTGTGCTTGAAGTTTCTCATTTAGGTGCTGATAATTCAAGATGTCCAGTTTTAGCTGGACAGCTAAGATGCCCCATGAAAGCTGCTTGGTATATGAACAAATGGATGATCTATAACTCCTTACTTTTCTTATAAACAAGATTTTCAAGTTTCCAACTTGACTGTTTTATTTATGCTCTTGACCTGTAAAAAAGCAAACTGTTCAAAAAGCAAAACTACTCCCAATGATTAGAGTACTTAGAGTTGATATAATTGTAGGATGATGAATAAATCCCTCCTCATATTAATAGTAGGAATGCTGCCCTCTCTCACTCATCTTTTCATCTCTCCTTCCTCCCTTCCTCCCTTCCTCCCTTCCTCCCTTCCTCCCTTCCTCCCTTCCTTCCCTCTTCACAAATTAGTTTAGAGAATGACCTGGAATTTTAGGTTTTTAGGAAAAGACCATTATATCTTTTATCTATTTACTTTGAGGTAGCTAAAAAGTACTAGTGAACATTCAAAACATCTTTGTGAATGGTTCTAAGTCAAGTATTTTGCATGTAATTATGGTCCTGATGGGAAAATACTTTAGGAAAACAACCCCTGAAACAATACAAGTCCTGCTCAGGTTACATAGCATATGCTAAACACTGAGAAAACATACACGGTGCTTTAGTGAACAAGGTAGAAGAATGCTCCAGGGAGCCAATTTAGAATGTGACTTAAGGCAAGCATGGCTTTTTGTGTCTGTTTCCTTTGGCAAATGAGGAGAATAGTCCAAATCTTTGGCATTCCCTGGTAAGTGCCAGCAGTGGGCCACAGGGAGATCTGTACCTCTGCATAGGGTTGTGCCAATGAGGTTGGCATTGGGCGTTAATTGTCAATCGTTGTGTTCAGGACTTCTTGAGTATGTGTATATAAGGTCCTAAGTGAGCAGTGACTACTGTCATGGTGATCTTCTGGACCCTCGGTTATCTGATATCTTAGGGTGTGTGTGTGTGTGTGTGTGTGTGTGTGTGTGTGTGTGTGTGTGTG
>JAJPUD010001073.1:12500-13964 GCA_023553655.1 Myrmecobius fasciatus | reverse complement strand
GGGGGGAAACAGTTCCAGATCTCAAATACCATGCCTTCTGGGGGAGATAATATGTAAACATATAGGTACATACAAGATATCTAGAGAGTATATGAAAATAATATAACTGGGATGTTGTTAGTTGTTGGAGAAAGGGGAAGGTCTGGCCAAAGAGGGAATTTGAAGTGAGTCTCATAGGAAAGGAGGGAAACTAAGGCAATAATGAGGAGGTAGCAAATACAATAGGCAGGACAAAGACACTGGAATAGGAGATGGAATGTCATGTTTGAGAAGTTACAAGGATGGCTGTGCACCTGAATTGTAGAATACATAGAGGCAGATGAAAAGTAAGAAGGCTGGAAAGATAGGAAGAGACATGGTTATAAATAGCTTTATAATGCCAAACAGGGAAATTTATATCATATTATCCCTTGGAGGTAATAGGGAGCAACTGAAGTGCCTTAGGGAGGCGGAATCAGTGAAGAGGGAGGTAACCTATACTTTTTAGAAAAATTACCTTGGTAATTAAATAGAGAGTAAACTGCAGTGGAGAGAGACAAAACATTCAGAACAGCAGTCCAGGTAACAATATTTTGTCAACAGTTATTTGTCTATTGAATGTTGAATGTTAACTGAGATTGATTAAATTGGAATGTGGCTTGAGAAATATAATTTTAAGAAAGTTGCCTGTTTGACTCAGATATGTCTTTATTTTTATGCCTTTGGAATCTGGAGCCTTGAATAAATAAAAGCAAAACATAACAAAATAACTCTTTAAAGTTTCCTTAAGTTTTTCTTGATTTCTTTGGATAATCACTCTTGGTGCAACTCTGACTATCCAGGATTCAACTTCCATATCTTTTGACTTTTGGCTTTCAGGGCCGGGAAAGGGATAAATGGGAGCCTCAAGGATCTATCTTGTTCAAGTAGACACTCCATATCTAGAAAAGTTATGTCCCCCAACTCTCAACACAGATCACTTCATTAAGAAAAAAAAAGAAGAGATCTTCATCAATAAGGCCAAAGCCTTGCTGACACTTGTAACTGTATGGATTTGGGATTTGGAGCTTTGAAGTAGGAAGAGTGAAAGAGTCAGCATGTAAGACATACTGAGATAGTTTGGGATTCATTTAAATAGAATCTGTTTTCCATCTGATAAAGGAGCAACAGTAATAATATTGCCTATGATCTTCATGAAAGTGAATTTCTTCTATACCTTGATTTCCCAGGAATAGATCCCACTCACTAGAAAACAATGATGTTCTGATACAAATCTTTCAATGTGTAAAAGATTGCTTAGTCCAAAATGAAGATTGTTTAGTCCCAAGAAATATGAAAATATGCAAAGTAATTGTGATTATATTACATTTAGGGAGCTCCTAGAATGGAAATTCCCTCTACCTAGGTAGATAGCAACCCAATTCAGTAAGTATGTTTTAGGGATAGAGACTAAGTGACTTTCTTGAGGTCACTGGGTAAATATCA
>JAJPUD010001073.1:0-7500 GCA_023553655.1 Myrmecobius fasciatus | reverse complement strand
TTTCTGTCACAGGTTCCTCTTCTATAAAAGCCAGGGTTGCTTGTGAAGATCCCTCTCAGTTTTAAAACCATAGTCCTAATTCTGATTATTGCCAGAAAATTAACATGGGCATCTCAGTTTTTAAAAAATGGCCCTGAAAGCCTACCTGTGAGGAATATATTAGGTCGAAGGGGAGTAGTCTCACTTTCAGGCATAGATTTGCAGGCACAATTTCCTCTGACATTTGCTAGTGTTCTCAATAGCTATCAAATCTTTTATAATTGCACACATGGACAACTGCCCTTCTTGGTGGTCAATTGACTTATGTCTTGAGCAGGGCAGAGTACATTAAGACTCAGAAAAATGTTGAAGTTGGTAATGGTTTTTTCCTCTGCTGTGTGTTCCAGCCCAGAGCTGTGGGTATCTTCAGCTGAAAGAGAGACAGAGAGAAGAGAGAGACAGAGAGAGAGAGAGAGAGACAGCGAGACAGAAACAGAGATAGAGACAGAGAGACAGAAACAGAGATAGAGACAGAGATAGAAAAGGGGGGAGAGAGACAGAGAGATACAGAGAGAAATAGAGGCAGAGAAAGAGAGAGAAGAGAGGAGGGAACAGAGAGAGGGAGAAAGAGACAGAGATAGAGACAGAGACAGATGGAGAACAGAGACAGACAAAAGGGGGAAGAGAAACACACAGAGAGAAATAGAGACAGAGAGAAGAGAACAGAGAGACAGACACAGAGAGACCCAGAGACAGAGGAAGAGGGAGAAAGTGTTGTGTGTGTTGAGGGGAAGGGAAGCATTGTAAAAATGAATCACTACTTTATGTCCTCATTCCTTACCTTCACTCACCCACATTTTTCCTGCCCTCTTCTTCTCTGTACTGGCTTTGGACTGGTTGCTACTGAACTCAGGCTGTATTTTCTTATGCAGTTCCCTGCATGTGTTACCAGTATTGATTTGTTAACTTCAAAACCACTTACCTATCACTCTATAGTCCTCAGTTTCATCTTCTGTAAAATGAGGGAATTGAATTAGCTCATCTCCAAGGTCCCTTCCAAACTTATGATCCCAGAAATTCTCTTCTTTTAGCTCTCTGAATAGGTATTTTGCTTGAAATACCATTTCCCTTAAGTTTGTGAATTCTGCTCTGTATTATTAATTATCCTGTATCCTTGGTTCCCATATTATTCTTCTCCTGCATCAAATTCTTCTGCCTTACTTGTGTCCCTCTCTACCTTCTAGTCTAGTCCCACCATCCTGCCTACTGGCTATTCACACCTGTCCTCCTTTGCCAGTGTTCTTCCATTCAAAAAGACCAATTCTTTCCTCCCCCTCCACTAAAAGGCCAGTTCCTAACTAATTTTCACACAACAAATCGATCTGATAAATTCATTCATACTAATGTGTTAATGATTAACAATTATTCTCTGTGTTGCCCTTCCTGGGATAATTTTCATTTTAACAGCGTAGATTAGCTCAAAAGAATGAACCTAATATACATGTTTGAGGTACAATATAAGCAGTTAGTAGGGGAGAGATTTTTTTAGAAGGATGACTTCATGGTACCCTTAAGTCCTCTTATGGAGAGGGTCCCATGATGGAAGGAGATATTTACTTTGCCTGCACATAAGCCCAAGCAGATAGTCCTGGATTCAATTTCTGACTTTGTCACTTTGTTGTTGTTCAGTTGTGTCTGACTCTATAACCCAGTGGATCACAGCACACCAGGTAGTACTGTCCATGAAATTTTCTTGGCAGAAATCCTGGAATTTTCCTTCTCCAGGATGACCTTTTGTTAGAACTCTTCACTATGACTTGTCTGTCTTGGGTAACCCTGCCTGACATAGCTCTTAGTTTCACTGCTTCATAAGCCCCTCCACCATGATGAGGCTGCAATCCAAGAGGGCAATTCTGTCACTTACTAGAGATATAAACTTGGTTCCTCTCAGAATTTTCGTTTTTGGATTAAATAGTCCCTAATTTTTCCCCCAGATCTAACATTCTGTGGTTCTGATTCTGCATTTTGTGAATCACTGTGTAATTTACATGTGTGGAACATGTATGCATAAACACACACATTTTTCTCTCTGGGTAGGATAGATCTCACTGTTCTGGAATGAAGGAGAGCCACTCTAATATAATGAAAAGGGTATAGCTTCTGCATTTATATATAATAGATTTGGATCTACAAACTAAGGCAAGGGATTTAATCTCTTGGGCCTCAGTTTCCTCATCTGCAAAATGAGATGGTGGGATTACGTGGTGACAAGAACCTTTCTGGTTTTAAATCTATGATTCTAGGTAGCAGCCCCCTCCTCTGATTTCCAGAACTCTTTTGGGGAGAAGCTTGAGCTTTCTTCAGCTGGGTGCTCTAGGGCTGAGGATGTCAAAGACAGAATGGAGCCTGTCATGTGTCTTGCTCATATTCTCTGAGCTCTTATATTACAGAGCTATTTTAGGCCTGCTTTTCTGGGCCTGTTCTCTTTAACTAGGAGTTACATACTTGCACCAAAAGAGCTGTTTCTTTCATTGAAGAAGACAGAATTACTGTACTGATGGGCGTTTAAAAAAAAAAAAACAACACCAGGGAGCATCAGTTCAGTTGTTTGATCAAGTCACCTTTCCTAGATCTGTGGTGACTGTAACAACATTAGACATCACTAGCCTGGTCCTATTTAGACTAGTTCCAGAAGGCACTGATGGAACTAAATGAATTTGCTGCCCTGTAAGTTCTAGCTTATACCTCAAAATGTCTGTTTCACTGCTGTTCTTCCATCTTATGCCTTGAAATAATATTAGCCCAGGTAAGTCAGGTCAGATATCTTTTAGTAGCTCCCCTAAATCAACTAAGGAACAGTTAAAGGGGTATAGTTCCTAATTTCCCCAATTTGTTTTCAAGGTCATGTGCCAAGGGCCTTAAATCATGTAAGGTATAAAACAGGAGGGACTCAGGGACTGTCAAGAACTAGAAAGTAGAGTGTGAGAGACATTGACATTCTGATCAATGACTGGAGACCCAAACAAATCAGTGCAGGACTTTAAGAGATGAAGTCTCACTGTGTTCTCTCTGTCATCAGAATTTATAAAGCCTTGCAGTGAAAAGCCCCTGGAGAATATTCCTAGAATTTTGCAAGTCATGAGCATATATGTAAAAAATATGAATCCCTCTCATCATACCCCATACCAATAGTCTTGTAAGAGCAAAGTCAGAAAATAATTTCCAAGTCTGTGTGGTATTCCAGTCCTTTTTGGTTAAATACTAGCCTCTTGTTTTGGAAATGATGTAATATCATTATACCATTAAATTTTTAGTTCTCTGTGTCTTGATTTTGAATGAGGTAAAAGGTAAAGATTTAATTTCTAACTGCAGAAAGAGAAGGAGAGAGAGAAAGGGAGGGAGGAAGAGATGTAGGGAAAGGGAGAGAAATAGATAGAAACAAAGAGAGGGAGAGGAGAAGAAAGGAGAAAGAGAACACAGATCAATCATTTATTTCTATATTTCAGGATTACTGAAATGCTAAATTATGATTTTTTTGTTCTATCTCCCGATAAAAGCTCAGAAATTTGTTTACAGATAGCCAACATCCATGTTACACTTTGAGGAAACATTTGGGTACATACTTGGCAAACACCTTTTGCTTGCCAGAGATAAAACCTGGAGTTGGACTGAATGTTGCAAGCAGTATTATGATGCAAAAACTTCTTAGGAGGGTGTTGATAAAATATTTCATTCAGCAATGCATCTTTGTCAGATGTTCAATCTCATACCCCTACCTGAACCCTAATACCATTGCCAAAATTTACAATTTCAAATTCAGTGAAATGTAATCTGGCAAGTAAGAACTTTATAAAAACCCCTTCTGTAATAATGCAGAACAAATGAGATTCTCAGATGCTTTGGTCAAGATTCTGGGTTGGAGTTAACCTCCTTGATCTAAGGTTGTGTTTTTTCCCCCCTTTCCTTTTTTTTTTTTTCCTTTTCCTCTTGCTTACTAAAGTAAATGGCTCTGAAATCACCACAGACAAGTATCTCAGCTTTTGCTTCAGGCCCTTATCTCATCTAAGTGCGCTTTATTAGATTAGATCATCTATGCAGGACTTTTTTCAGTTTTAAAATGAAATAAAAAAATTAAAAATGTTGATGCCTCTTTGCCCTCAGTTTGGGAGGGAACATTTTGATATGTGAGATAGTAGCCTGCTTATATGGGCATTTGCCCATTCCTGGCTTGTGATCTCCAAAGAGGCTGAAAAGCATTGACCTATGTTGGTCATTCTTTCCAAAGAATTTCCTTTGGGTGAGTTTGCTTGGGCATCTCCAACTCCAAAGCCAGGATCTGGCAGCCAAGGTGATGGTACTGCTACTGAGGTTTCAGATCTTCCTTGAATAAAAGCTACTAGGCTTCTCAAATTTCTAATCTCCATTTCAAACAAGTTTCTTAGATGAAAGGATCATGGTGGGGTGGGAGGGAAAATTCCTCTCTTTGCTCTCTTACTGCCTATTTGAGAGGAAAGGGTGAGAAGGCAGTTTTCTTCTTTTTTTTTCCAAAACAGATTACAGACAATTCACATTACACAAATTCACCTTTTACCAAGATTATTTGAGGATAATATTGCTTGCTATCATCAGATATATAAGGAAAAGAGAATCTCTCTTTTCTGAAACATCTCTGAATAGCTTCATTTAAAAAAGTTGTTCATCCAACTACCAGTGATAAAGGCTGAGTGCAGTGCGTGGGGAAGGGGCTATTCCATACCTATGTTAACTTTACTGTACAGTACTGTGCATATTTTATCATTAACTTTTCATTTCATGATTCGTTTTATTATCTGGTACAGTATTTAATGTCTGCAGTTTTAGCGTATTTTGTGATATGTAAAGCTATTTTTGTGTGTATGCCTTTGTTATATAAAGTAATTAAAGTAGATTAGTAGGGGCAAATTTGCATTATGTAAAAATCACTTTAGATAGAGGTCTGCAGAATGGTCCATTTACGGGAAGTAAGAACTGTCTATATTCCCTTCTTTAGATATGTGTATATGTGTCTCTGTGTGTGTGCTGTGTGATCTATGTTATTGTATGTGAGAATATAGAGGATTTTAGTATTCCTAGAATTGTCTGTTTTAAAGCCTGTCCATCACAAAATCAGACTTAGCCTGAATTAATCTTAGCTTACATGTCTTGTTGAAGCACATCTGTTTGACATTTTAAATTTCTCACAGGTCTTATTTTTACAGTTCCTGACCATCAGTCTCTACCCCACATCTTTAAGAAATTCCCTCAATCAAGATCGAGGCCCATTGCTTTAAGGATAATCTGGTAAGAAACATCCAATTCATGGTATATTAAAATGCTATCTGTTTATGGGTCTGTGTGGGTAAACCAAAGTACCACCTTTGGGAAGAAACAGAAGGAGATTTGGTTCCTTTGCTTGGATTTTGCCCCTTTATCACAGAGTGAACTTAGACTGTCACTTCAGGCTAAGTTTATGACCACTGAGTGGCTTGGGCTAGTGGTGGTGGTGGACAGAAGGGTTGCAGGGGGGGAAGGATATTTTTAGGGGACTTTTTTATTCAGAGGTCGCTGTATTAAATTGTGAGTCATGGGATCTTGGTGGGGGGCAGCCGGGGAAGCTGAATGATCAAGCAGTGGAGGGATATAGTAATTGCACTTAGAGCAAACTGCTCTCAGTGATTTTATTATCAGGCTCCTGAGTATTTGAAGCTATTAATAGATTGGTGCACTTATCAAGGAGTTTTTGACTTCTATCTTGGTTGACATGCCTGCAATCATTCTCTCGTCCATATGCACAGCATGGAACTTTGACCTGATGCTGCAAACAGAGCTAAAGGACCAAGGGTGGGTTCACCCTAAAACCAAGGCATGTACACAAGGAAGTCGGGTGTCCCATGCAAAGACACACCCACTGTCAGAGTTCAGATCTCATTGATTCCATGATTCAGCTACAGTCTAGGTTTAGAGAAAATCATTTTCAGAAGGAAATAGCAAATGGTATACAAATAAGACCCTGGGAGGGGCTTTTGTAATTGATGATAGTTTTTAGTGTTCAAGTAGATAGAAACTTAAAATTAAAGTACAATTCATAGGTTTGATTTTTTTTTGTTATGTGTGTATGCATTTTTTTTTTTGTGGTCTCTATTGAGGCCTATCTGTGACATTCCCATAAACTCATATTCCATTCTAATTAGCTAAATCTACCTTCTCCTGACCATATTCCTTAGAGGTCATCACATAAACCATTTAAATTGATAGCAGAATTATGCACAAAGAAATTAATTTTATATTGCCCTGTATACAATTTTTTATTGTAACTTTATCTTGTTTCAGAAGTGCTTACTTTCTGATTTTGTGGCTATTACTGACTGGATTACTTTTATTTTGGGTTTTACACAACAGTTATATTAGAAATTTGCTGTTTTATTCTTACCTTCTTAGTAAAAATCCTTTTATCACACAATGGGTAATTTATATCCATTACCAACCCTTTCAATCCTTTTCAGTGGGGCTGTCAGTGCCTTTGGCACAGTAATGATTAATGTGATCTAATAATAGTGTGCCATTATATTACCTTAGTAAAACATGTACCAACATCCTATTCAGATCTACCAAATTCATAGCTTCCTATAATATTTTTGTTGAAAGACAGGATTACTATTTTTCAAAGCTGATTTTTTTCACCTTTAACATTTTTAATGAAATTCACAATCCCTTGCCATAGTCATCACAGGCATGTGTTTGGGCTTGATGGGTGAATTTTATATCATTCTGCCTTATTGTGATTTGTTCGGCAAAAGGTCTGACATGCAAAGAGATCGAATGGAGAGATTATTTTGTTTTTGTTTTGTTACGGCTGTGCTCTTGGGTTGTATGTGTGTGTGTGAAGTTTCTTTTTGTTTGTATTTTTTTTTTTGGAAGCTAGCTTATTTTTCAGAGTCTCTCTGGGTTTATACTGAGGAAGGCATATTTTAGATCAAAAGGCAAATGAAGAACAAACTACTATGCTGAAATAATATATATGCATATGCATATATATATCTATTATTGTCCTCAGTTTCTTATATCTTCTACCACCTGCTACTGTCTAGAATTGAAGACAGCTAACACTTGGGGTAGGGAACATCTGGCTTCCAACATCTGTACCCAGGGACATCTATCAGTTTAACAACAAATGATTTCTGACCAGCGTGTCCTTTTATTGTAAGATTTTCCCCCCAGACAGGAAAAAAAAGGACTTTCTAGAGTTATTCTTTTTCAGTATATTTGAGCTGAGAAAGTTCCATATATAAAGGGTTGGGGTGGTGAGGTAAGGGTTTGAGTTTCTTTTTTTCATAGACTTATTTAAGGATAGGTTTGGGGTCAGATATTTCTTATTGCTTTCTCTTCCTGCCCCTCCTGAGGCAAATCTTCTATATCAAAATGGTCACTCTCCTATCTGACCTTTCTGTGTTAGTATGTGCATGTATTCGTTTGAGTTTGTGTAAGATTTTGTGTGTGTGTGTG
>JAJPUD010001072.1:473990-500618 GCA_023553655.1 Myrmecobius fasciatus | reverse complement strand
TATGCCAGTAAGTTTGATAATCTAAATGAAATGGAGGAATATCTACAAAAATATAGATTACCCAGGTTAACAGAAGAGGATATAAATTATTTAAACAGCCCCATATCAGAAAAAGAAATAGAACAAGCTATTAACCAACTCCCTAAGAAAAAATCTCCAGGGCCAGATGGATTTACACGTGAATTCTACCAAACATTCAAAGAACAATTAATTCCAATACTACACAAACTATTTGAGAAAATAGGGACAGAAGGTATACTGCCAGAATCCTAATATGAGACCGATATGGTGCTGATAGCTAAACCAGGTAGGGTGAAAACAGAGAAAGAAAACTATAGATCAATTTCCCTAATGAATATGGATGCAAAAATTTTAAATAAGATATTAGCAATGAGATTACAGAAAGTCATCCCCAGGATAGTACACTATGACCAAGTAGGATTTATACCAGGGATGCAGGGCTGGTTCAATATTAGGAAAACTATCAGCATAATTAATTATATTAATAACCAAATTAACAAAAACCAAATGATTATCTCAATAAGTCCAGAAAAAGCCTTTGATAAAATCCAACACCCTTACCTATTAAAATCACTAGAGAGTATAGGATTAAATGGGCTTTTCCTTAAAATGATCAGCAGCATCTATTTAAAACCATCAGCAAGCATATATGTAATGGAGACAAAGTAAAACCATTCCCAATAAGATCAGGAGTGAAACAAGGCTGCCCACTGTCACCATTACTATTTAATATTGTATTAGAAATGTTAGCTTTAGCAATAAGAGAAGAAAGAGAGATAAAAGGAATCAGATTAGGTAATGAAGAAACCAAATTATCACTCTTTGCAGATGACATGATGGTATACGTAGAGAAACCCAGAGACTCAACTAAAAAACTACTAGAAATAATTCACAACTTTAGCAAAGTGGCAGGATTCAAAATTAATCCACATAAATCATTAGCATTTTTATATATTACGAAGAAAGTTAAGCAGCAAGAGATACAAAAAGAAATTCCATTCCAAATAGCAGATGATAGGATAAAATATTTGGGAATCTATCTGCCAAGGAAAAGTCAGAAACTATACGAACTAAACTACAAAACACTTTCCACACAAATAAAATCAGACCTAATCAATTGGAAAAACATTAAGTGCTCATGGGTAGGCAGAGTGAACATAATAAAAATGACAATACTACCCAAACTAATCTACTTATTTAGTGCCATCCCAATCAAACTCCCAAGAAATTATTTTACAGATCTAGAAAAAAATAGTAGCAAAGTTCATTTGGAAGAACAAAAGGTCAAGGATTTCAAGGGGATAAATGAAAAAAAAGGCAGATGAAGGTAGCCTTGCTGTACCAGATCTAAAACTATATTATAAACAGCGGTCATCAAAACCATTTGGTACTGGCTAAGAAATAGAATAGTCGATCACTGGCACAGGATAGGTTATCAGGACAACCTAGGCAATAACCTTAACAATATAGTGTTCGATATACCCAAAGACTCCAGCTTTTGGGATAAATACTCAGTATTCGGCAAAACTGCTGGGAAAGTTGGAAACTAGTGTGGAAGAAATTAGGGCTTGACCCATACCTAACACCACATACCAAGATAAGATCTAAATGGGTTCATGATCTAGATATAAAGAGGGACTTTGTAAGCAAGTTAGAGGAACGTAATATAGTTTATCTCTCAGACCTGTGGAGATGGAATAAATTTATGTCCAAAGAAGATCTGGAACTCCTAATTGAACACCAGATGGATAATTTTGATTATATTAAGTTAAAAAGTTTCTGTACAAACAAAACAAATGCAGACAAGATTTGGAGGGAAGCATCAAATTGGGAAATCATCTTTACATTTAATGGTTCTGATAAGGGCTTCATTTCTAAAATATATAGAGAATTGTCTCATTTATATAAGAATTCAAGCCACTCTTCAATAGATAAATGGTCAAGGGATATGAACAGACCATTTTCAGATGATGAAATTAAAACCATCTCTAGTCATATGAAAAGTTGCTCCAAATCACTATTGATCAGAGAAATGCAAATTAAGACAACTCTGAGGTACCACTGCACACCTGTCAGATTGGCTAAAATGACAGGAAAAGATAACGATGAATGTTGGAGGGGATGTGGGAAAACTGGGACACTAATACATTGTTGGTGGAACTGTGAAAGGATCCAACCATTCTGAAGAGCAATTTGGAGCTATGCTCAAAAAGTTGTCAAACTGTGCATACCCTTTGACCCAGCAGTGTTTCTACTGGGCCTATATCCCAAAGAGATCTTAGAGGAGGGAAAGGGACCCACCTGTGCAAGAATGTTTGTGGCAGCCCTTTTTGTAGTGGCTAGAAACTGGAAACTGAATGGATGCCCATCAATTGGAGAGTGGCTGAATAAATTATGGTATATGAATGTTACGGAATATTATTGCTCTATAAGAAACGACCAGCAGGACGATTTCAGAGAGGCCTGGAGGGACTTGCATGAAGTGATGCTAAGTGAAACGAGCAGAACCAGGAGATCATCATACACAACAACAACAGTATTACACGATGATCAATTCTGATGGACATGTCTCTCTGCAACAAATAATTGTCTCAAACCAGTTCCAATTGTTCACTGAAGAAAACCATATACACCTGGAGAGAGCGATATGAAATATGGACCACAACGTAACATCTTCATGATCTCTATTGACATTTGCTTGCATTGTGTTGCCTTTCTCTGCTTTTCTTTTTTTTCTTGTAGATAGGATTTTTCTTGCATAACTTGTCAAGCATTTCAACATTATTAACCTGTAGTGGACTTCCTGCCATCTAGGGGAGGGGAGGGGACTGGGGTAGAATTTGTAATGGAAAGCTTTATAAAGATCAATGCTGGGGAACTACCCATACATATGTTATACAAATAAAAAGCTTTAATAAAAAAATATTAAAAAAATAAAAACAAACAAAAACAAACAAAAACAAAAACAAAAGATGGAAATAGGCAGTGTAGTAGGAGATAAAAGAATATAGGAACATAGATACCTTCTTGATGAAGAAGAAAACTAGCCTTAACATTTTGGAAAGAAATCTAGAACTACACTTTTTAAAAAGTGAATTTAGAGAAATAAGGACCATTCCTCAATTGATAAGAGGTCAAACGATAAGAACAGGCAATTTTCAGAAAAAGTGATCAAAGGTATCTATAGTCATATAAAAAGTGCTCTAAAGTAATATTGATCAAGAAAATGTGAATTAAAATAATTCTGAGCCACTATCACACACATGTCAGATTAGATAATATGACAGAAAAGGAAAATGACAAAAATTGGAGGGAATGTGGGAAAATAATGCACTCTTTGTAGAGTTGTATTGCTATTTAACCATTCTGGAGAGAAATTTGGAATTATGCCCAAATGGCCATAATATCATACTACTAGTAGATAAAGAACAAAACCAAATATAAACCAAAATATTTATAGGAGACTTTTTTAGCGGTGACAAAGAATGTAAATTGAGAGGATGTCTGTCAATTGGCAAATGACTGAACAAGTTGTTGTATATGATTGTGGAATACAATTGTGCTCTAAGAAGCAAGATGCTCTCTGAAATATCTGGAAGGACTTACATGAACTGATGCATAGTAAAATGAGCAGAATAACAATAACAGCAATATTGTATGATGATTTATATGAAGATCATAGCTATCCTCAGCAATACAATGATCCAAGAAACTTCTAAAGGACTTAGGATAAAAGATACTGTCCATATCCAGAGAGAGGTCTGGTGCACCCTGAATGTGGATCAAAGACACTTTTTCTTTACATTCTTTATTTTTCTTGGTATTTGTTGTCCATATTTTCTTTCACAACATGACTTACATGGAAATGTGTTTTATATGATTACACATGTATACCCTAGATCAAATTGCTTGCCTTGTCAATAGAAGAAAGAGTCTACTGATCTATTTTTTTAATCTCTATTATAAGAGGACACTAACTTGGTAGAAGAGAGGAAAGAGACATTTAAAAATTGTGATATAAAATCTATTAAACTTTTTAAATGTAATTCTGTACAGTTTGAGGTTATGACCCTTACAAACCATAAATGTTATATAGATATAGATTATTACCACTTAAATTAATAATAATAAAAATAATTGAATTGAATTATGAGATTTTGTCATGTTATCACCTTTCTTTTCCCTCAAATGTTAATGCAGGATGCTGTTGTTTTGCTTTAATTAATTTAAATATTGCTTGAGATAATTCTCTACACCCTAAGAAATTATAAAATAAGCTGAGAGTGAACCATAGCCACTCCTTTAAGCTACTTAGGAACCACTCCAGCACTAACTAAAGCAGCAGTTGGCAAAATTCTACCAGAGTTCTCAAAGAATTTAAGCAGTTTCTGCAAAGACCCCACTTACTCTTGAGATTCAGTTGACAAAAGAAAAGAGTCTCTCTTAGTCAGAAGAGTTTCTGTGAATCAAAAAACTAAGGAAAAGGAGAGAGGGATTTGTCGACAACAAGGGGAAAGATTCTGGCAAGAGTAAGTTCAAATTTCTTTCAAAAACATTAACTGATTTTTTTCCCAAGGAAGAGGACAGAGTTTCTATATTGTTGAAATCTAGTCATTAAAAAAATGCAGAAGTCATTTTGGAATTTTTAAAAATGCCGATTAAACATTTTGCCAGCTCAGAGTTGAGCTTTTTTTGTTTGTTTCTTCTTAAGGAGGAAGAGATAAACAAAAGGAAAGATGGAAAGAAAGATGACTAAATATCTATGTATGAAGGCAGGTATGTATGCATGTGTGTTTATATGTATACATGTGGCATACATGTATGTATACATACACACATATATGCATATATACACATATCCTTCAATCGACTGACATATAACAAATGCAAGTGCACACACACACACACACACACACACACACATATACACCTCCCATCCCCCAGCAGAACTTTCAATATTGATTAATCTCATCTGCTAAGGGACTTAAAGCATTCATTAACAAAAATGCTTGGAACTTAGACTAAGTGTCACTCATCTTTAGTTGTAGATTCAAATGGCATTTAAAGCTAAATATTTTGTGGCACTTGACAATGATGTGTTTTTGTTTTCCTTAGGAAAACTGTAGTTAAACATCATGGTCTTGCTTCTCATCAACCCCATATTACAGACTTAGGTCTTTTCATACTACTTTTTTTACAAATAGCAAGAGGACTAAAAATTTATCTCAGTATTGTTTATAAGGATCAAATTGTTTATTTAACGCATGTCAAGGGCTTTTCACTTCTTAAAGCACTATATAAATGATGATGGCTAACATTTATTATTATTATTGGAGGGGTAGTAATAGTAATAGTAGTAGCAGTAGTAGCAGTAGTAGCAATAGTAGTAGTAGTAGTGGTAGTAGTAGTAGTAGTAGTGGTAGTAGTAATAGTAGTAGTAGTAGCAGCAGCAGTAGTAGGAAATTCCAAGAGACAGAGATGAGGAGAGGGGCATTCCAGGCATGGGAGGTACCCTATGCTAAGGTGAGTGATTATTATGTCCCTGAAAGAAGTGGGTAGAATGTAGTTTGTATGATAATATAGAAATAATGCAGAATCTAGAAAGCTAAGTGGGTGACATATTTTAAAAGGTTGTAGATGGCATAGAACTTAGTTCTTTATCGTAGAAGCAATATGGGATGCATTTAGCTATCGCCTAGGTCAAGGATTACAGTTCCTATAAACCTAAGATCTTACTTTATTTTAATTATCACAATGGTTGCAGAGTGGTGATGTAATGAGCACTATATTTCAAGTCAGCCAGTATTGGTTTTAGTCCTGACTTTGCCATTTTCTTATGTATAATTCTAGGTAAACCATTTCCTTTACAGAGAATCACCTTCATCCTCTATATAAGGTTACATGTCTTTAATGTCCTTTCCAATTCTAGCTTTATCAGTTAGTCAATAAGCATTTATTCAGTACCTACTATGCCATAGGTACTGTGTTAAGCACCTGGGCTTTAA
Source organism: Myrmecobius fasciatus (assembly GCA_023553655.1). NCBI lineage: Eukaryota > Metazoa > Chordata > Mammalia > Dasyuromorphia > Myrmecobiidae > Myrmecobius > Myrmecobius fasciatus. The sequence goes on along the minus strand of JAJPUD010001072.1, from coordinate 494,592 downwards.
AGAAAGGCAAAAAGAAAATTCCTGCCCTTGAAGGGTTTACAATATAACGGAAGTAACAACATGAGGGAAAAAAAATCCATGGAAGATGAAGAGAAGAAGGAGTAACAAGGAAGAGGAGAAAAAATGAAGAGAAGAAGGATGAGGAGGAAGGAGGAGAATTGAAGGGGAAGAGGGAGAAGGAGGAGGAGAAAGAGGAGGAGGAGAAATAAATAGAGGGAAGGTACAGAATAAGAGAGACTTAGAAAGGTTTCCTTCAAAAGATGGAATTTTAACTGGGACTTAAAAGAAAGCCAGGACTAAATAGAAAACATCCATATGTTAAATCACTGTTGTCAGATACTTCTTGGGGGCAGAGCAAATTCAAAAACAAAAAATAAAGGGGAAATGCAGCCCTCAAGGATAAAACATCATCCTTTAGGAAGCTTGGGAAAATATAGTTCTATTTAGGCTTCTCTGGTTGCCTAATTTCTCACTTTTTGAATGTTTGAATGATTGTAGTTTACTTCACTTTTCAATGCTTTGAATGAAAGGAATGCTATTTCACACTGTCATTTGATGTCTTAATACTATTTATTGGGCTCTCTGACATGAAAGAATGAATTGAACTGATGAATTAAGCCTTTATAATAATTTTCAGACTAGCTAACAGAGTAAAATATCTATACTGAATGACAACTCACAAGTAAGCTGATAAATTTCCTACTTTTTCATTATTTGAATAATACAGTGTTCAAACTTGTGAATGAACCACATTATAGTGATGTTTGCCAAAACATGCCAAGTTTTCTACAATCCTTATACAGACACCCTGCAAATGTCTTGAAAGAATTATTTTAACATTTTCCGAAGATGCTTTGCTAATAACTCCAATCACTTGTCTCAGTGAGGGTAGGTGTCACTTGTGTTTAAGATATTCTTTGAAAACTTAACATTAATAGCAACATAAATATGAGAAAGTAGAGCACTGGGAATTAAATATGCAGATAAAGAAAGAACATTGATAGAAATGTTACTACAAATCTCTTGGAAGGAGAATAAAGGTGACTAGTAATATATTTATGATGGAAAGAAATTGGTAGGGTAGTTTATGCCTCTTTTATCAAGTTGTTTTCAACTCTCATAACTCTCATTGCTTCTCCAGTTTTTCTCTCACTCTTATTTGATTTTTAAAATTTGTTCTTACTAACTTTTCTAGACATTCTTGTTGATCTTATATCCAATCTATATTTTTCTTTGAGACTTGCTTATAGATGTTTTCAAATCACTATTTTTTACCATGTTTGTATCTTGAGCTTTCCTGTCATCATAAGAGCTAATTATGAATAAGTTCTTCTTCCATTTGCTCATTTTCCAATCTATCTCTTTACTTTGGACTTTATGTAAGTGCTGGACTCTACTCATTTCTGGGACAAGGATGAAAAATGTCTGTCCTTAACTTCTCTCCTTTTGTCTTTAGGCTGATTTCATACTTCAGACTGTAATCCTGAACATTTTTAATACTTTCAAAGTGATGTGATCTAAAGAGACAGCTGTTCATTGTTGTTCTGGTCTGAACTCTACAAGATCCTGACCCAGATTTGGATGTTTTGGCTTATGTGTGATAGAGCTTCAATGCAATGCTGTTAGACTCACTCACAAGGAACCCACTGGGAAGCTTTGTAGGGTCAAAGCAACTACTCCTTTTTTGTCTTTGTCTCTTGTTCTGGTTAATCTGTTGTAGTCTTATATGCAGTGCCAAAGGTTAGAATTTAATCTCCATACTGCATCTGGGCTCAGAAATGCACAATAAAATTTCTGAAACTCATTCCTTGCTCAATATAGTCGAGGAAATGTTCATTCTCTTTGTCTCACTCCAGTCTTACCTAGGCACCAATATGCTTCCAGAGCTAGTTGGAGGATTCTCTGTGTTGACTTTCTATCATGATACTTCCTGCCCTGATAATCTGTTTGGTTCTCTTTCAATCCCTGGGTTCTAAAATGCTCTTATTTTCACTGTCCTGCTCTGTGTTACTGACCAGTCCCTCTCCTAGTGTATGTAGACCTCTCCATCTTTCAAAGTTTTCTTGAGCTATAAAAATGATTTAGTGTGATTTTTCTTTTTTTTTCTTAATGAGAATATAGGCTGGTGCTTTTTCTAGGCTGCTGTGAAAGAAGTATGCTTGGTTACTTAGAGGAAAATGCTTTTTCTTACTCTATTACTACTTAGATGAAGATTTTCTTTGAATTCTTAATGATCTCAAGGATTCAACTTTTATTTCTTTGTCTTGCATAAACTGAATATTAGTAAATATATTAGCATAGTGATGTGCACCTGAGGATTCAAAATCAATAACATTTTACTATAATATGATTCAGCAGTGTTTAACTTCTCATATTTGAGAAACAGCTAGTTATTTTCCTTGAAACTTCATGAATTACTTATATAATCCATGTGTTAACTAGGATCGTTGTTTTCTTTGCACTACAGACCTGCATTCATACTGTGGATGCCTTTCCCCAAACTAATTTGACCTACCATTTCCCTCTTACCCCAGCGACATCAAGCTTTGACACATCTTTTGAAAAAAAAGAGCCTTCACAATATCAATATTAAATATATATGCACCAAGTGGTATAACATCCAGATTCCTAGAGGAGAAGTTAAGAGAGATGCAAGAAGAAATAGACAGCAAAACTATCCTAGCTGGGGAAGCTCAACCTTGCTCTCTCAGAACTAGATAAATCAAACCACAAAATAAATAAGAAATAAGTTAAGAAGGTAAAAAAATGTTAGAAAAGTTAGGTATGATAGATCTTTGGAAAAAAATGAATGGAGACAAAAAGGAGTTTATTTTTTCTCAGCAGTTCATGAAACGTATACAAAAATTGACCATATGTTAGGGCATAAACCCCTCAAAATCAAATACAGAAAGGCAGAAATAATACATGCATTTTTTTCAGATCATGATGCAATAAAAATCACATGCAATATAAGGCCAGGAGAAAATAGACCAAAAGTTAATTGGAAATTAAATAATCTAATCCTAAAGAATGAATGGGTGAAACAGCAAATCATAGAGGCAATCAATAATTTCATCCAGGAGAATGACAATAATGAGACAACATACCAAAATTTATGGGATACAGCCAAAGTGGTTATAAGGGGTAATTTTATATCTCTGGATGCTTACTTGTATAAAATAGAGAAATAGAAGATCAATGAATTGGGCTAGCAATTAAAAAAGCCAGAAAAAGAACAAATTAAAAACCCTGAATTAGATATCAAATTGGAAATTCTGAAAATAAAAGGGGAGATTAATAAAATTGAAAATAAGAAAAATATCAAATTAATAAATAAAACTAAGAGTTGGCTTTATGGAACAAACAACAAAATAAATAAGCCTTTAGTTAATTTAATTAGAAAAATGAAAGAAGAAAATCAAATTGTTAGTCTCAAAAATGAAGTGAGAATTTTCCACCAATAAAGAGGAAATCAGAGCAATAATTACAAGTTACTTTGCCAAACTTCATGCCAATAAATTTGATAATCTAAATGAAATGGAGGAATATCTACAAAAATATACATTGCCCAGGTTAACAGAAGAGGAAATACATTATTTAAATAGCCCCATTTTAGGAAAAGAAATAGAACAAGCTATTAATCAACTTCCTAAGAAAAAACCTCCAGAGCCAGATGGATTTACATATGAATTCTACCAAACATTCAAAGAACAATTAATTCCAATACTATATAAACTATTTGAAAAAATAGGGAAAGAAGGTATTCTACCAATTTCCATTTATGATACAGATATGGTGCTGATAGCTAAACCAGGTAGGGTGAAAACAGAGAAAGAAAATTGTAGACCAATTTCCCTAATGAACATTGATGAAAAAATTTTAGATAAGATATTAGCAATAAGATTACAGAAAGTCATCCCCAGGATAATACACTATGACCAAGTAGGATTCATACCTGTAATACAGGGCTGGTTCAATATTAAAAAAAAAAACTATCAACATAACCAATTATTTTAATACCCAAACTAACAAAAATCATATGATTATCTCAATAGATGCAGAAAAAGCATTTGATAAAATCCAACACTCATGGGGCAGCTAGGTGGTGCACATTTACAGATATAGTGCTGATAGCTAAACCAGGTAGAGTGAAAACAGAGAAAGAAAACTGTAGACCAATTTCTCTAATAAATATTGATGCAAAAATCTTAAATAAAATATTAGCAACGTGATTACAGAAAGTCATTCCCAGAATAATACATTATGACCAAGTAGGATTTATACTGGAAATGCAGGGCTAATTCAGTATAAAGAAAACTATCAGCATAATCAACTATATTAATAACCAAACTAACAAAAATCCTATGATTATCTCAATAGATGCAGAAAAAGCCTTTGATAAAATCCAACACCCATTCCTATTAAAAACACTGGAGAGTATAGGAATAAATGGGATTTTCCTTAAAATGATCAGTAGCATCTATTTAAAACCATCAGCAAGCATCATATGTAATGGAGTCAAACTAGAACTATCCCCAATAAGATCAGGAGTGAAACAAGGCTGCCCACTGTCACTGTTACGATTCCAATATTGTATTAGAAATGTTAGCTTTGACAGTAAGAGAAGAAAGAGAGATTAAAGGAATTAGAGTAGGTAATGAGGAAACCAAATTATCCCTCTTTGTAGATGATATGATGGTATACTTAGAGAACCCTAGAGACTCAACTAAAAAACTACTAGAAACAATTCACAACTTTAGCAAAGTTGCAGGATACAAATAAATCCACATAAATCATCAGCATTTTTATATATTACCAACAAAGTTCAGCAGCAAGAGATACAAAAAGAAATTCCAATCAAAATAACTGTCGATAACATAAAATATTTGGGAATCTATCTGCCAAGGGAAAGTCAGGAACCATATGAACACAACTACAAAATACTTTCCACACAAATAAAGTCAGACCTAATCATTTGGGAAAATATCAATGCTCATGGGTAGGATGAGTGAATATAATAAAAATGGCAATACTACCTAAATTAATTTACTTATTTAGTGACATACCAATTAAACTCCCAAGAAATTATTTTACAGATCTAGAAAAAATAGTAGCAAAATTCATTTGGAAGAACAAAAGGTCAAAAATTTCAAGGGAATTAATGAAAAAAAAATGGTGATGAAGGTGGCCTAGCTGTGCCAGATCTAAAAATATATTATAAAGCAGCTGTCATCAAAACCATTTGGTTCTGGCTAAGAAATAGAGTAGTCCATCAGTGGAATAGGGTAGGATCACAGGACAAACTAGGCAATAACTATAGCAATCTAGTATTCAATACACCCGAAGACCCCAGCTTTGGGGATAAGAACTCACTATTCCATAAAAACTTCTGGGAAAATTGGAAACTAGTGTGGAAGAAATTAGGACTTGACCCACACTTAACACCACATACCAAGATAAGATCTAAATGGGTTCATGATTTAGACATAAAGAATGATATTATATGTATACATATATTTGATTTGTCAAGTATTTTAACATAATTAACATGTAGTGGATATCCTGCCATCTAGGGGAGGGGTGGGGAGTAGGGGGGGCAGAAATTTGTAACAGAAAGCTTTGTAAGGGTTAATGTTGAAGAATTGCCCATGCATATGTTTTGCAAATAAAAAGTTTTAATAAAAAAAGAAAGAAAGGATAAAAAAGTGATATTATAAACAAATTACAGGAACATAGGATAGTTTACCTCTCAGATTTGTGGAGAAGGAAGGAATTTGTGTCCAAAGAAGAACTGAAACTCTTAATTGAACACCAGATAGATAATTTTGATTATATTAAGTTAAAAAGTTTTTGTACAAACAAAAGTAATGCAGACAAGGTTAGGAGGGAAGCAATAAATTGGGAAATCATTTTTACATTTAAAGGTTTGGATAAAGGAGTCATTTATAAATATAAATATATATACATATATTTAATATATATTATATGTTATATATAATATATAGAGAGGGAATTGACTCAGATTTATAAGAATTCAAGCCACTCTCCAATCTATAAATGATCAAAGGATATGAACAATTTTCAGATGATTAAATTAAAACTATTTCTATTCATATGAGAAAGTGCTCCAAACCACTATTGATCAAAGAAATGCAAATTAAGACAACTCTGAGATACCATTACACACCTATCAGATTGGCTAAGATGATAGGAAAAGATAATGACAAATGTTGGAGGGGATGTGGGAAAACTGGGACACTGATACATTGTTGATGGAACTGTGAATGGATCCAACCATTCTGGGAGCAATTTGGAACTATGCTCAAAAAGTTACCAAACTGTGCATACCCTCTGACCCAGCAGTGTTTCTACTGGACCTATATCCCAAAGAGATTTTAAAGGAGGGAAAGGGACCCACATGTGCAAAAATGTTTGTGGCAGCCTTTTTTGTAGTGGCTAGAAATTGGAAACTAAATGAATGCCCATCAATTGGAGAATGGCTGAATAAATTATGGTATATGAATGTCATGGAATATTATTGTTCTATAAGAAATGATCAGCAGGATGATTTCAGAGAGGCCTGGAGATACTTGCATGAACTGATGCTAACTGAAATGAGCAGAACCAGCAGATCATTTATACAGAGAAACAACAAGGCTATATGATGATCAGTTCTGATGGACATGGTTCTCTTCAACAATGAGATGTTTCAAATCAGTTCCAATTGTTCAGTTATGAAGAAAGCTATATAGAACCAGGGAGAGGCCTGTGGTATCTGAAATGTGGACCACAACATAGCATTTTCATGCTTTCTGTTGATGCCTGCATGCATTTTGTTTTCCTTCTCAGATTTTTTTTCTTGTAGCTCCAATTTTTCTTGTATAGCAAGATAGCTGTATAAATATACATATATATATGTTCGATTTGTATATATTTTAACATAATTAACATGTATTAAACTACCTGCCATCTAGGGGAGGTGGTGGAGGGAAGGAGGGAAAAATTTGTAACAGAAGGCTTTGCAGAAGTAAATGTTGAAAAATGACCCCTGCATATGTTTTTCAAATCAAAAGCTTTAATAAAAAAAGAAAGAAAAAATAGTCTTCCTCTCTCCTATAACACTGAGGTTAACAAGTCTCTACATATTAAGTGAACCTCCTTTTATTAGTTATTAAATGATTTACTGATGTTTTATTTCATTCCAGTCTCTAATCTGAACTTCCATATCAGCATGAATCATGATGGTACCTCTCTGTCCTTGTGATGGGTTCAATCTCTCATAATTACTTTATAAAATTTTCCTACTTATAGTGTCATCCTAGAGTTGAGATACTCACTCCCCTAACAAAGTAAAGAACTTTGGGTTACTACAAATTCAAGAACCCTTCAAATCTGGTGATCCTCACATTTCTAAAGAAACAGAGCAACTGCACTAAACTAAAATGTCTTCTGAAACTGTTATTCTTCAATCATTCAGTCATGTCTGAATTTTTGCCACTTCGTTATGAAGTTTTCTTGACAAAGGTACTGGAGTTGTTTGCCATTTCCTTTTCTAGCTCATTTTAGAGATGAAGAAATTGAGGCAAACAGATTCAAGAGACTTTTCCAGGTTGTATATCTATTAAGTGTTTGAGGCCAAATGTAAACTCAGAAAAATGTATCTTCATGAGCCCAACCCAGCACTATATCCACTTTACTACATAGCTGCCCTTCTCACTTAATTCATGGAAAATACTTCATATTTCTAAGGTGGTGAAAAATTCTTTCTCTTTTTTATGTGTATATATACTTATATAATTATCTTGCTGTACAGGAAAAAAAAAAACTTGAGAAGGAAAACATAATGTAAGCAAACATCAATAGAGAGTGTGAAAATGCAATGTTGTAGTCCAGACTCAGATCCCACAGGCCTCTCCTTGGGTGTATATGGCTTTCTTCATCACTGAACAACTGGAACTGGTTTGAAACATCTCATTATTGAAGAGAATCATGTCCTTCAGAATTGATCATCATATAGTCTTATTGTTGGCATGTACAATGATCTCCTGGTTCTAGAAAAATTCTTTCACTTTATGAGTCCTACCTTCCTTCAAAATTCATTTAGTCCAAATAATTTATTTGTTGTTATTGAGTCATTTCAGTTACATCTAACTCTTTATGATCTCATTGGGGTTTTCTTGGCAAAGGTATTGGAGAGATTTGCAATTTCCTTCTCTAGTTCATTTTACAGATGAAACTGAGCAAACAGTCTTATGTGCTTGTCCAGGGTCACATAGCTATTAATTGTCTGAGACCAAACTTGAACTCAGGTCCCCTTGATTCAAGGCCCAGCACACTATTCACTATGCCATCTAGCTCCCCTCACTCACTCATATAACTCATAGCACCAGCTAAAATATAGGTACTATTTATTCCACATCAACATGACTCTTTGTACTGCCAATGAAACATTTTGCAGTGGAAAGAACATCTAAATTCATGGTAAGAGTACTTGGGTTAGAATTTTTGTTCTGCTACTTACAACCTTTATAGTCTTCATTGTCACTTAGCATCTCCAGGTACAAATCTCCTCTTTTATAAAATAATGGAATGAAATTAGATGATCTTAAAGATGGCAGGTATGTGGAATTGTAAATAGAGTGCTGGACTTGGAGTTAGAAAAACTTAGGTTCATATGCCCAAAGAGTTATCAAACTTTGCATACCCTTTGATCCAGCAGTGTTTCTATTGGGCCTATATCCCAAAGAGATCTTAAAGGAAGGAAAGAGACTCACATGTGCAAAAATGTTGGTGGCAGCTCTTTTTGTAGTGGCAAGAAATAGGAAATTGAATGGATCCCCATCACTTGTAGAATGGCTTAATAAGTTATGGTATATGAGTGTTATGGAATATTATTGTTCTGTAAGAAAAAAATAAGCAGAATGATTTCAGAGAGGCCTGGAGAGATTTACATGAACTAATGCTAAGTGAAATGAGCAGAACCAGCATATCATTTTATATGGCAGCAACAGTATTATATAATGATCAATTCTGATAGATGTGGCTCTCTTCAACAATGAAATGATTCAGGCCAGTTCCAATAGTCTAAATGTGAATGTGATTCACAACATAGCATTTTCACTTTTTTTCTTGTTGTTTGCTTGCATTATATTTTCTTTCTCATTTTTTTCTGTTTTAATTTGATTTTTCTTGTGCAGCAAGATAATTATATAAATATATATGAATGTATTGGATCTAACATGTATTTCTACTATATTTAAAATATATTGGACCACTTGCCATATAGGGGAAGGGATGGGGGAAGGGGAGGAATTGAAACATAAGGTTTTGCAAGGATTAATGTTGAAGAATTATCCATACATATGTTTTGAAAAATAAATAAAAAGTGTTAATAAAAAAGAAAGTGTTTAACCATAAATAATAATAATAATAATAAATAATCTGATGGTAAAAAAAACTTTGATTTAAAATATGTTTCAAATATTTCTCATGATCTTAGATTCATTCATTTAACCTTTCACCTGCTCGATTTTCTCTCTATAAAATGAGGCTAATAATGATGATGATAATTATGATGACAATGATGTTGTGAGGATCAAATGAGTTAGCATATTAAATGCTTTGCAAACTTTAAAGTATATTGCTGCTGCTGCTATATCCACACATCTAGCAGATAGATGAAGTTCTTAAGAAGCAGTAGAAGCTAAAATCAAGACATCAGGAGGATTCTACCTCCCATGTTGATAAATTTCTAAGGCAAAACAAAATTTGTGATGTCTGACAAATAGTAGCAGTCAAAATTGAAAGCAATTTTGTGCTAAGGTGATAAGGAGTCAGAATTTTATCAAAAAGGTGCATCTCTTTTGCTAGCAGGAACACTGAGATAATGGTGTTGGTCAATTCCACAGTTAATAAAAGGCTTTACATAGTGAGACTCATAGGATATATAACTGTAGTCCAGCAAGGAAATCCTGAATGAAGGAGAATTGGATGGTGCCTCAAGTGCTAAATGTAAAGCTCAACTTCATTCCTGTGGTTGTAATGCTACTCCATTGTGGGAGAAAAAGTAGAAATGCTGGTAAATGATGTGAAAACCTTCTGTGCTAGCCTCTAATTCCTAAATTATACAAGCTGAGGTGGGAGCAGACTGTTGTCCTAATTAGAGCCCTGTTCTAAAACAGAGAAACATTGTAAAACTGAAATCCTTGCTGATAACATATAACTGCTACCTTAGGGTATTCCAGCTGGCTGAAGTAACAGCAGGAGAAGGTTCCTGTTGGAATACAACCATATTAGAAAATAGTCTCAATTTTAAAATAACCATTCTGCTCTTTCCTATGGTAAATCCCCCCCAAGCAAGTTGGGAAAAACCCCATAATTTCAGAGAAACAGAATTTTTGGAGGATCCAATTATTCTTATATCTTCTTGTTAAAGGAAGATGACGAAGAAGGTTTATTGAATTTATAGTCTAGTAAGCCTTCTGAGGGACTTTATCTCATTAATTGAGGATGAATTGGTTGATTTGCACTGTTATATATCAAAATCCTTACTTTGTGATAGCCTGAAAAAATGAGATATGTAACAGAAATATCCATTTGTGGCCCTTTTCTGGGGAGATGTGAAGAATCACAGAATAAGCCTGGGTTTCAAAAGAGAGGTACTACAGTGTTCAAGGTGCTGCTAATGATTGGCTGGGGAATGGAGGTCCATGACAGTTTTCTGAATATTATCTAGGAAAATAAAAAAGTTCTTGAACCCCAAATTTCAGCAAATTTTTTCTTTATCTTTCTCTCTCTCTCAGATAGGGATGGAAGAAAGGAACGAAAGAAGGAAGAAAGGAAAAAAAGGAAGGAAGGAAGGAAAGAAGGAAAGAAAGAAGCGAACATATATTTTTTTCACTCAACTTGTCTCTGGCATATTAAACACTGTAGACTTCATGATTCCTTACAAGTACCCCTCCCAAGATCAATGATCCTAAAATTGCAAAAGATCTTAGAAGTGAATGAGTCCCATTTCTAAAATATGTAGAGAATTGACTCAAATTTATAAGAATACAAGCCATTCTCCAATTGATAAATGGTCAAAGGATATGAACAATTTTCAGTTGAATAAATTAAAACCATTTCCAGTTACATGAAAAAAAAATGCTGTAAGTCACTATTGATCAGAGAAATGCAAATTAAGACAACTCTTAGGTACCACTGCACACTTCTCAGATTGGCTAAGATAACAGGAAAAGATAATGATGAATTTTGGAGGGAATGTTGGAAAATTGGGTCACTAATACATTGTTGATAGAGTTGCGAATTGATCCAACCATTTTGGAGAGCAATATGTAACTGTCCTCAAAGGGATATCACACTGTGTATACCCTTTTATCCAGCAGTTTCTCTTTGGGCCTGTATCCCAAAGAGATCATAAAAAAGGAAAAAGAACCCATGTGTGCAAAAATGTTTGTTGTAGAGTGGCAAGGAACTAGAAACTGAGTGGATGCCCATCAATTGGAAAATGGCTAAATAAGTAATGATATATGAATGTTATGGAATATTAATGTTCCATATAAAATGATCAACAGAATAATTTCAGAAAGAGGTAGGAAGCCTTACATGAACTTATGGTAAGTGAAGTGAGTAGAACCAAGAAAACATTGTACACAGCAAAAACAAGATTAGATGATCAATTCCAATGGATATGGCTCTTTTCAACAGTGAGGTGATTCAGACCAGTTCCAATGTCTGGTGATGAAGAGAGCCATCTGCACCCAAAGAGAGGACTATGGGAACTGAGGGTGGATCACAATATAGTATTTTTTTGTTGTTATTGTTATTGTTTGCTTGCATTTTGTTTTTTCTCATTTTTTCCTCTGATTTTTGACCTGATTTTTCTTGTGCAGCATGATAATTATGGAAATATGTATAGAAGAATTACACAGGTTTAACATATATTGGATTACTTGCCATCTAGAGAAAAAAAATTGGAACACAAAGTTTTTCAAGGGTGAATGTTGAAAACTATCTATATATGTGTTTTGAAAATAAAAATCTTTATAAAAAAAGAAGTCAATGAATCCAGTCCTCTCATTTTACTGAAGAAACTCTGGCTTAGAAGGATTGGGTGAGTTGCCTGGGGTTCTATAGCTAATAAGTAGTATCAATGGGATCTAAGACTTGCTAATTACAAATCCATTTTTCCCCATTGAACCTGTCTTAACTCTTATGATATCTTTACCTCCACTACATTCCCATCTTACAGAAACCATAAAACAGCTTGGTGATCTCAGATTCTAACATTTCAAGGCATTGCTCCATGCTCCAGATCTCTAACTTAATACTCCTTTCTAAACCTTTCAATTCAACAAGAATGTATGAAACTCCTAGGCAATGAGGTAAATCATAATGAAACAGACACAAGTAAGTTAGTTGCTGCTTTTTAAATTGTTTGTATTTTACTGTCACATATTTCACATAGATATGAAGATACAAGTTAGCTTGAGGAGGAAGAGAGCACAAAATGTGTGTGCTGATGAATAAAGGCTTCCTATTGGAGGGGTCACTCCAGCTGAGACTATAAAGAAACTATGGATGATAAAAAGTGAAGTGGAGGAGGAATGCAATCCAAGTAAAGGAGAAAGCATGTGTAAAAACAAGAAAATGGAAGCTAAAGAAGCTAGAAGGAGAGCTTGTCTGGAACATAGAATGCATAAAGAGAAGCTATAGATTTGAGTTTGAACAGCAGTGCTTGTTACGTGTACCAAGTCAAAATTTTTAAACTTTTCAGCTTCCATTTCCTCATTTGTAAAAAAAAAAAAGAGAGAGAGAGAGAGAGAGAGAGAGAGAGAGAGAGAGAGAGAGAGAGAGAGAGAGAGAGAGAGAGAGAGAGAATTGCATTAGTTAACATTGAAAAGTTTAATAACACTGTGCAAGAATGTTTGTGGCAGCCCTTTTTGTAGTGGCTAGAAACTGGAAACTGAAGGGATGCCCATCAATTGGAGAGTGGCTGAATAAATTATGGTATATGAATGTTATAGAATATTATTGCTCTGTAAGAAATGACCAGCAGGATGATTTCAGAGAGGCCTGGAGGGACTTGCATAAACTGATGCTGAGTGAAACGAGCAGAACCAGGAGATCATCATACACGGCAACAACAGTATTACATGATGATCAATTCTGATGGACATGGCTCTCTGCAACAAAGAATTGTCTCAAACCAGTTTAAATTGTTCAATGAAGAAAACCATATACACCCAGAGAGAGGGATATGAAATATGGACCACAACGTAACATTTTCATGATCTCTATTGACATTTGCTTGCATTGTGTTGCCTTTCTCTGATTCTTTTTTTTTCTTGTAGATAGGATTTTTCTTGCATAACTTCTCAAGCATTTCAACATTATTAATATGTAGTGGACTTCCTGACATCTAGGGGAGGGGAGGGGACTGGGGGTAAAATTTGTAATGGAAAGCTCTGTAAATATCAATGTTGGGAAACTACCCATATACATGTCATACAAATAAAAAGCTTTAAATTAAAAAAAAAAGAAAAGTTTAATAACAGTAATAATTAACATTAAGAAATGCTGATTGAGTTAAAGTACTTTGCAAACCCTAAAGCACTACATAAATGCTATTATTGTTATATTAAATTAATCTGGAAATAGGCTGGAGAGATGTTGTGAAAATCTTTAAATGAAAGCTGAGGAATTCATATTTTGTCACAAGGAAATGGGGAACGACTGAAGATCCTTGAACAGTAGTGTGACATGATCTGGTTTATGCTTTAGGGGAAAAATATTTGGGGAGTTATATGGAGGATGATTTGGAAAACAAAGAGACTGGAAGCAGAGAGACCACTTAGGAAGTTATTTAAATGAGAAGAGTAGAGGTAATCAGAGCTTGACTATGGTGGTAAACAACAGAGTGGTGAGAAGATACAACATGTTATATTCTTTTATATAGAGGATGATAAAAAATAAAGAGTATATAATGGTCTAGAGCTGAATGACTAGAAGGATACCAGTACCTTAAAAGAAAATAGAGACGTTTGGATATGTTATACTTGATGTGACTATAGAACTTGTGGCACTAAGGTTTGATGAGGTATCTGTAAATACAAATGGCAAATATATCCATATTCAGCTTTCTTTATGAAACTCTTTCTGGCTAAGACATAAATTTAAAATGAAAATAAACCTAAGAGGTCTAGTCCAATGCCCTCATTTTAGAGAAAAGGAATCTGTGGCTCCTCAAAATGAAGTTGTGACCAATAGTGTCTAGTGTACACCAGACACTATGCTAAGCATTGGGAATTCAAAGAAAGACAAAAACACAGTCCCTACCTTTAAGGAGCTTACATTCTAAGAAGGTAGGCAACATGCAAACAGCTATGTATGTAGATAGAGACAGGATAAATGAGATGCTATGTCAAGGGGGTATGACTTTCCCAGGCCAGGAATTCAATCCTGTACTCCAAATCCTTGATTCATTCCATTGACCCATGGAATGATGTTTCAAACTACCATTTCTCATTACAAAAATCCTTATTTCCTGGGACATCAAATCTTACTATATAATTTTATATTTGTCTTATATTCTTATTTCTCCAACTCTAATAATGTATGTGTATACTCACACATGAGAATTTATTTGACTATCACTACATGAACTAGCTAGTATAAAATTATTGTTCCCCTTTTGCAGAGGAAGAAACTGAGTTAGAAATGTTTAACTAATTTTCCCAAGGTCATAGAACAAAAATGGTTTTGTTCAGTTATTTTTCTGCTAAGTCTATCTCTTTGTGACCCCATGTGGGGTTTTCTTGGCAGAAATTTGGAGTGATTTACCATTTACTTCTCCAGTTCTTTTTACAGATGAGGAAACTGAGTCAAACAGGGTTAAGTAATTTGCCCAAGGTCACATAGCTAATAAGTGTCTGAGATGGGATTTGAACTCAGGAAGATGAGTTTTTTTGATTCCTGGTTCAGCACACTATCAACTGTACCACCTAGCCTCCAAAGTCTTTTGACTCCAAGTGCAATTCTTTCCCCTCTATTATATGCCCACTTGTTTGTGAAGCTAAATGAGATAATGTTTGTAAAACACCTTGCAAAACCTTTCAAGCACTCTATAAATTGTCTTTGTTGTAGGAGTTTTAAGATTAAGGACCTTTGGTAGTAAATATCTTGTTGACTGAAACATATTAGTACTTGGCTGTTGATAGGGTAATATAATTTAAAGAAGAAAGGAACATAGTGATCATCTAATTCACTCCCTTCAGTTTATATGTGGAAAAAAAAAATTAGGCTCAGACAATTGAATTTGCTCAAAGTTATACAAATAGTGGCAGGAATATAGGAAAGGAGCAGAGATTGGGGCTGTAATTTCATTGACATAGGGAAGTCCCAGGTAAGGAAATTCTTTCTAGCAATGCAGATTAATATTCTCTTTGCCACTTATAGTCAAATCCGAGAATGATGACCCAGGGTAGTGTAGTCAGTAGGTGTCAAAGGTGAGATAAAACTCAGATCTATTTTGACTTTGAGGCTGGCTCTCTATCCAGCATTTGCAAGAGCTAGAACAAACATCGAATTAAGCATAATTTAGATGAACCAGTATAGTGCTTGAAAACACCAGGCACTTAATAAATACTTATGAATTGATTGTGGTGTAAAAATTGCTGAACTTTGCAAATATCATCTCAAATGATCTTCACAACAACTACACAGTAAAGGCTTCAAGCTTTTATCATCCCCATTTTACAGATGAGAAATCTGAGATTTGGTGAATTGAGGCAAAGAGAGATTAAGTGACTTGACACTAATCACATACCAATTCCAGAGATATATGTAATTCAAAGACAGGCCTTTCTTGTTCTCCCAGGCCAGAGCTTTTTCTATAACATCACATTATCTCCCAGAATTAGCTGAGTTATATTGGGAAACAATCCATCCTCCTTGCATTACAAATGAAACCATATTCCTATTCTTTCTATAGCCTAGCTTACCTGGTGCACAAGAAATGCCTAGGGAAAAAAAAAAAAGACTTCAAGTGTTTAGACTACAAACATTTAGAGGACGGTAATATTCACTCAATGTGTACAGTCAATAAATGTTTTCCAGAAAGACAGTTTCTGGTCTTCACTGGACATTTTAGAGTGACCCATAAAATCTTTAATGACGTGAAATGGGAAAGGAAGGTATAATAATGAAAAAATGAAGCGTTTTGTCTCACAAGGAGATAGAAATTCTGAATACTTAAGCCCACAGATCTCTGAGAAGTTAAATTTTATTGTTATCAGCTTGCAGCTCCTTTCCTTGACTTTTCAGAAATATTGTCTTCATTTTGCTTCCATGGTACACAGAGAGAAACACACCCTATGGTTGATTCTGAAAACCCTAGTCCTCTGTCTCAGTTATCTCCTCAGTGTACTTCTGTCCCATCTTTTTCCCAGATGCTGCTGAGGAAGTCTACATAAAGAACCTGAATTTATTTTATGCATTCCAAGAACCCCACCCGCTTCTAATAGCTTCTGAAACCCGAGAATAGCCAATCTAATTATACTACCATCTCCAAGCACCGGACTGGGACCTGAGGAGAGTGGCAGGGAGGGTTATGGGAAGAATGATGGAAGGGGAAGGAGTGGAAACTGGACCAGAGGTTCTTTGCTGTTCCCCTGAAGATAACAACTGGATTAGCAAAACTCCAGAATTTCCACATTTTTCTCCAGCAATCCTCTCTCCCCTTCCCTATTCCCTCGCTCTCTCCCTCCTCCCCATCCCCACCCCCACCCCCACCATCGGCTCCGGGGTGTTCTGCCCTTCTCAGTTCAAGTACCGTACTACCCGGCACTCTCTCTCCGACTCCTCCAACCCCAAACTATACAAACTAAGAAAATGGGGGTATCTAGGAAAAGCACGCTAGTGGCTCAGTGAGCACCTAAACGGAAACTCCCTCCCTTCGCACATATTCTAAAAATATGTGGAAAGAGTGTTGCTCAAAAGTCCCTTGGATATCAGAATGGGAAAGTGAAAAAAAAAAAAATCCCTATGAGGTATGCGCTCGAGCTCATGTGAGTGTGTGTGTGTGTGTGTGTGTATTTGTCCCTGCTCTTGTCTAACGTCACATTCTGCAACGGGAACAAGCAAGCAGAGAATTTGGAGACCGTGCAAAACCTTGCCCCCACCCAATCCCTTTTTCCCTTCATCACCCCTCCCCCAAAGGAAGTAGGTCTCAGTCTCTGTCACGCAGCCACCATGGTCACAACAGTAGCTGCAGCTAGAGAAATATCTGCAGGAATCCTCTACTGGGATTCTTCACTCCCTACCTTCCTACTATTTAAGCCTGTTTGCCCTACTCCCCTCCCCTCCAACATTTTTTTTTTCTTTCTCCACACTGCCACCCCCATCTCATTCAAACTGTTCCGATTGCCGATTGCGGGGATTCCTTCCAAGTGTTCCCCGGCCAACTCGCTGGCTTAGGGCGAATCACCCCTCCTGTCTCCCCATTCCCAGATATTCACAACATTCTCACATTCTCTCTCTCTCTCTCTCTCTCTCTCTCTCTCTCTCTCTCTCTCTCTCTCTCTCTCTCTCTCTCTCTCTCTCTCTCTCTCTCTCTCTCTCATACACACACACACACACACACACACACACACACATGCACACAGCCCCGGTTCCCAGTGATGAAACGCTCCCTGGAACCTCTTTCCTTGCCCTGGTGCAAGCTCCCGATTCCACCTTTCCCTGGGGACCCGGGAGAATCGCTCTCTAGTTGTGTTCCTGTGTGTCTATTTGTGTGTGCGCGTGTGTATGTGTGTGCGCGCACGCGCGCGCGCGTATTTGGTGTGGAAATCTCCTTCAGTGGAAGCTGCACTGCCAGCGGGGAGTATATCCTGGAGCCCAGCAAAGGACTAGAAAGCGCTAGAGCTAAAAGAAAGAAAAAGCGGAAAAAAAAAAAAAAGCCAGGCGAGGCGAGGCGAGGCTAGGAGCGGAGGGCAGCCGCAGCTCCCCGACGCCCCTCCTCTGGCCCGAGACTACAGTCCGGGGCAGCCCGGGCGAGTAGCAGGTCTCGGTATCTGCTGGCTGCCTCTGTCCGTCCGCCGCGTTCACTCAGCCCTGGAAAAGCTTTGGTCAATTATTTTCCCCCTCGGGGGGAGGAGGACAAGCAGAGGGAGGGGAGGGCAAGGGAGGAGATTGCAGAAGGGAGTTACACCTGGTTTACAAGCCGGAAAAAGGAGAACTTTGGGGGTAAGTCGCGCTCTAGCGCTGAACTGCAAAGGGGGAGGGGAAAAAGGGAGAGCTGGGAGAGAGGTAGGAGGGGGAGAGAGGGCAGGAAATGAATTATGCAAAAAAGACCAAAAAAGAAAGGAAGAGGAGAGAGAGAGAGAGATCCCAATATTTCAGGGGAACCGTAGCCGAGGGAGAGAACCGCAATGCAACTCTTGGGCTAAGTCCCGTCCTGGGCTCTGGCGCCACATAGACCCGTGTGAAGTTATTTTTAATGAGATTGGAAACTAAAATGACAAAGCTTGCATTGGAACCCCTGGAGGGAGGGGGAACGGGGCAGGTAGCCGGGCCTAGAGACCTCTAGTGAGATTCTATGTTCCTGGCCCGGGAGGAGGCGAGAGTCGTAGGAAAGTTCCCATTTTCATTCCAATTGTGATGATACCAGATTCTAACCTTAAAACATCCTTTTCTACCCCCTGCCCAACTCCATCCGGGTGTCCAGCTACCTGGGACTCGGGTCTGGGGAGACAGGCAGTAGAGGTCGGGGCAGGCGAGGAGCTTACCTGACCTAGTCGCCCCCTTCTTTTGAAGACCCTCCCCCTTTTTTCTTCCTTCCCCCCCTCCCCCTACTCCCTGAAAGCAGCAAGCTATAGGCGAGGAAAGAACGACCCCTGCAGTTTCATTGCGGGAAAATCTCAGAGACTATGGGTGATGAAGGAGAGAGGAAAGTGTAGGAGCTGGAGAGCCGTGCAGAAATAAATGTATAAATGAATGAAAGCAAGGGAAACAAATAGATAAATAAATAAGGAGTATGTGGCTCGGGCACCACGGCCCATATCCTCCAGTAAGGAGTTTGAGCCAAGGCCGTGCTCATTTTGCTCTTCCTAAGGATTCTTCCCGCAAGATATCAGGGGCTCCTTCTTTCTGAGTGGGCACCCTGGGTCCTGGGGACAAGAAGCATAGAGAGGGAGAAAGAGAGCAAGAGAGGGAAGGGAAGAGAAAAAGCTTTTCCTGAAGTAACCCTAGAGCTTGGCTGAGGCTGCAAGCTGCCAGAGATTTATGACAAGTCACATTCAAATTTCTCTCTCTCTCTCTCTCTCTCTCTCTCTCTCTCTCTCTCTCTCTCTTTCCCTCCTCCTTTTCCTGTACGGTGTACCCGCCCTCCCCACTCGGGGCAGCAGGAGAGGAGCCCCGAAGAAAAGCTAACCATGCCCTGGTAAGGTGGGCGGACTTCGAGGGCAACTTGTAGCTGACCGCCTGGCACTGAGAGAGCTAGTGCAGGGGAAGACAGTCTACCACGCGGCCCAGCGGGGGGCTGTCGTCTATGTCTTGTTGGGAGGCCTGGTGGATTGGGGTCTCGCTTTCTGGAGCTAGAGTCCGGCGCTGGTGGCCTCAGGTGGCGGCTGCTGCTGCTGCTGCTGCTTCTGCCGCTGCTTTCCAGAGCACAGGAAGGATAAGAGAGAGACCGTCGGGGCAGCGAAACATTGGACATGTGTCAGCACATCTGGGGGATAGATCCTACGAGCTCGAGGGGAGATTTGCTGGAACAATTCAAACTGAGATATTGATCTTGGGGTTGGTAGTCACTGGCCGGCTTTGGGGTGGGAGTGCGTGTGCGCGCGCGTAAGAGAGTGTGTGTATGTGTGTGTGTGTGCGTGTGTGTGTGCGTGTGTGGTGGCGGGCTTCCCCCTTCCCCTTCCCCCCCTTTTTTTCCGTCGAGTGATGCACTTGGAATGAGAATCGGAGAATGGAAATAGTCTGGGAGGTGCTTTTTCTCCTTCAAGCCAATTTCATCGTCTGCATATCAGGTATGGAAAAATCGTATTCGAAAGAAGGTTTTCTTATGTAGTATAAAAATATATGGATTCTGAATTGAGTAATTACCCGTGAAAGGGGAAGGGGAGGGCACCCGGCCGCTCGGGGGTAGGGAGCTCTGCGGGCTTCCCCACCTGCAAAACTGTGAGCGCCTCTTTCTTTCTGTTCCCAAGAGCGCTGGATGAGAGTACTAGGGGGGATTCAGTTATGTCGGAAAAATTAAGATCTAGGAAGGAGGTTAGAACAGTTAAGGAGAAAGGTGAGTCATGATTCTCCGCTGATTATCGGCTAAAAAAATCTAGTCTCTAAATACAGCCTTCAGCACCCTCAACCCCAACCCTTACCCAATCCCAGTCTCCCAGGCTTCAAAGTTCCCAAACTCAGCGCCTTGAATCTGGCAAAATGGACGCAGTGCCCTGCCCCTCTATGTAGTCACTTTGGAGAGACTGCGGAGGATGCGGGAATTAGATCATGCCGGCAGAAAACTGTTGGGAGGGGAATAAGGTGCATGTGCGGTGTGTGTGTGTGTGTGTGTGTGTGTGTGTGTGTGTGTGTGTGTGTG
>JAJPUD010001072.1:467723-473980 GCA_023553655.1 Myrmecobius fasciatus | reverse complement strand
GTGTGTGTGTGTGTGTGTGTGTGTGTGTGTGTGTGTGTGTGTGTGTGTGTGTGTTTTAGATAGCAGGCAGGAACTAGAGTGTTCCCGTCTGAGGACCTTACCTAAACCTCCACCCCTCTTTTCCCACAGAACAACCACTGTGGCTTTTCGGGATTCCCAGTAGCTACTGCCCTATAGTTCCCCTTGTCCTAGCCTTATCTCTCAATCTCAGGCAAGTGGAGATGTCCTGAACTGTGGTAATAGAAGGGAAAAGGTAGTCAAAAAAAAAAAAAAAAAAAAGTAGGGGTATTCTCTGTGGAGAGATGGGAAGGTAGAGGATTATCCAACAGTGAACATTAATGAAATGTTGCCCAGATGGCTAAGGGAGGAAGCGGCCTGCCCTTGAAATATTGTAGAACTTGATGGTACCCTTACCCAACCAGTGTTTCTCTCTACCGAATGCCCACCTAGTAATGTGTTGGTGGTTTTCATTTATAATCGTGTCCTTAGTCTCTATTCCCATGCAAAAATGGGAATACAGCCAACTTCCCCAGTGACCTGAGGAGAAATAACCCATGGCTCCTCTAACCAGGCAGATCTGGAACAGAGGAAGAGGGGAGCTTGAATGGTATTGCTCCTCCCATCTAATCTTGTACTAGGGAGCTTGAGCTCATGCAAGCCCTCGTGAAATAAAACACTTTAACTCTCAAACTCTGCTCTTCAGTCCCCACTTCCAGACAATATGAACTGGGAAGGGGTTAGAAGCCCTCCTTCCTCACCCCAAAGTCTAACTCCTATTTTCCATTGACAATCTGACCAAAGAATTTGCTTTTGTTGAAGTAAATGTGTATGTGTAATCTATTTTTTAAAACCCTTGTTCATTTCCCTAGATCCATTCTGTATTTACTTTTGCTGCATCTGGTTGGATTGTAAGGAAACAAGAGTTTTTTTTCTATAAGCCAGTTTCTCAGGAATGGGTGTGTGTGTGTGTGTGTGTGTGTGTGTGTGTGTGTGTGTGTGTGTATGTATAAATGCTTGTATATGTGTATGTATGTGTGTGTGTGTGTATATATATATATATATATAATTACTTAGGCAATCTTTTTATATGTCCTCAAATTTTCTTTTTTCAACTCTCTCTTTCCCGAAATATTTCACTAAAGTTGCCAAAAAAAGTCTAAGACCACTATCAACATTCTTCCTTGCCTCCCCTCCAATTTCTTCCCCATAAATATTTTTCAGTTTCTGATAAGTAGAAAGTCCAATTCTTGTTAAGACTTTTGATTAGTTAGTATTTATTTAGCCCTTCCTTACTTCATCTTGTTAATATGGAGAAATCATTTGGATTTCTCCATATATACACTAGTAACATTTATTTATTAATGGTAATCATGCATAATGACCTGCTGGAAAAAAAAAAGAATCTCTTTCTGTATATGTTCATGTACATCACTGTAAAAGAGTTTGGAAACAGTATATTGTATTAATCATATATGGTTAAAGCTGTGTTTTGCTAGGTATACCAGCAGCTAAAGCACAGACATAGAAGGATAGGGAGTGTTTTCAAGTAAGAAATGGAGGTATTGAGCACATGGCCTTTCACACGTATTCACTAAATAATCATCATTGATGTATTATGAGGGAATAAAAGTGTAAGCAAAATTGCTAGCTATTAGCTTAATATGGAAAACTAGGTTATGGTTCCAAATGCCTAGTTAGGTCCTGAATTAATTTGCCCTTTATGAAGCTGTTTAGACAGAGATGTAGCATTATGCCTTGCACATTTATGTATTATACACACCTACTTTAAAGACCCATTATTTTTAAATGGCTAAGGTTTTTGCCTCTCCTGCCTCTTTGCCTCAGCCTAGCTGCTTATCCAATTACATCCTTTTATGTCAGCATTCAGGAGGGCACTATAATTGTGATTCACAATTGCCACACTTTGGGGTGTTCTGCCTCCTCCCTTTCCTTCCCTTGTGACAGGTTTGGGATATTGCTGGGGAGGTTGGGAAATGAGGGGGAGGGCAGAAGTAGTACATGGGGACTAAGTCTGAAGAAATGTGACTCAGGGAGAGACTGGTGGGTCTTTCCCATCTCGGGTTTTCTATGATTTGCAGTTTTAATTTACTTAGCATAGATAGGGATTCACTGAAGGGAACACAGTATCACTGGGGGAGCCAAATAAATCTTGCTGATTTTTCCCTCCTCATTCTCTTCTTTCCTTTTTTCCCTCAGTATAGTGAGTCGCCAGGCAAGTGGTGAACCTAATGTGCTGTGTTGGTTTATTGGGTCACTGTGCATCAATAATTGATGCATTGGCATGGTTTGCTGTATTATCAAGAAATACCAGACCAGGGAGAGGAAGCAAAATTCTGCAGTGTAAACATGCTAAAAAATAAAGTTGGAGATTTAGGCCAGGGATGAAGGATCATTGATTTAGTTACAGGGGAGTAATCTTCACTTTTGATTAAGTCAACAAGCACAATATTAAACACTTATTGTGTGCCAGGCACTGTGCTGAGTGCAGGGGGGAAAGAAGGAGGATACAAAGAAAGATAAAAACCAGAACTACTTTGTTTCCTTTGGATAGTTAGTTTGGATTTTTGTTTTCTTAATCACAGGAAATAAGGTGTAGAATGATTTTTTTTTTTTGTTACTGCTTGAAACAGATCTTGGGCTTGTGTATTCCAGGGATGTGCAATAATCTGCTTGTGATTAAAAAAAAAAAGAAAGAAAGAAAAGAAAAAAGAAAACATCAGCTAAGGGGACCAAAAGCCCTGGATGGCTTTAGCTAGTAGCTTGGTAAGTAGGATTTGGGACTGTGATCCAGATGTCATCAGTTTCAGTCACATAATGACTCCCCAGCAGAGCATGAAGAGGGAGGGCTATAGAGTAGAAGTGCTTCTGAATCCACAATGAAATAAAAGCACATTTGGCTGAAAATGTAGGATCTGTGAGGGGAAAGAAAGGAGCAGAGATTGTTTTCCTCTGTGCTATTTGGAGTTTCATTCTTTCTCCTCAGACAGCTACTCAGATGGGTTCTCCAGCTGTGGGAAAAGGTCTTCTGCCTGTAGAATCGTTACCACTTTTAACTCAGACAAAACCACTATACAACATGAAAATTCAAACTTAATTGAAAGACATTCCTTCAGTTTTTTCTATTTAATATTTTTATTTTCTCCAGTTACATGTAAAATAATTTTTTTCATTTGTTTTTAAAACTTTGAGTTCCAGATTCTCTCCCTTCCTCCCCACCTTCACTCCCATTAAGAAGGCATATGTGAAGTTATGCAAAATATTTTCATAAAAGTAATCAAATTTTTTTATTAATAGTATTATGATTAATGGGGAATAACATCAGCATTGTAGTCAGAGTACCTCATTTTAAGTTTTATTTCTGACTCTTACAACTTCTGTGACTTTAGGCAAATTATTCAATCTCTCTGGGTCTTAGTGTCTATTATTCTTTTTGTTCAATCCTTTCCTACTCTTCATGACCCTAATTGGGATTCTTTTGGCAAAGATACTGGAGTAGTTTGTTAATTCCTTTTCCAGCTTATTTTATAGATAAGGAAACTGAGGCAAACAGGGATAAGTGACTTGCCCAGGATCACACATTTGTAAGTGCTCAGATCACATTTGAATCCAGGTCTTCCTGTAACATTATATCCACCATGCTAACTAGCTACCCTGGCCTTAGTATTCTCATCTATAAAGTGGAGAATTATGCTAGAAGGCTTTTGAAGGCCCTTTACCTCTACATCTATAATTCTGTGATGATTATCATTAGTTTATATATATACAATTGATACAGGGTTTCCAGTTTTACATATTTTTGCTATTATAAATTTGCCACCAGTGAATATGAATATTTGCAGAAAGAGGAGGGAATGATGACTTTCTAGTAAAACCATTTTTAAAGATACAATAAATTCAACAAAGTTCCAAAGTTATTCTTCATGTCTCTGATCTTTTATATATTTTTAAAACATTACATTGATACTCTTTTCTTTCATTTTTGGATCATATCACTATAATTAGCCTGCTTTAATTCTACTCCTCTAATAAAAAAAACAATAAAAATATTTCAGTCCTCTTTGGAAATGATAAAAATAGCTAAACAAAACAAAATCATGAATTTCTGAAAACTCTTGTCTTTCTGAGCCTTTAGTCCATGCTTTCTCAGTTAGGAGGTGGGTATCATGCCTCAATATCTGTCATTTGGAGTGATGATTGGTCATTGCATTGTTCAGAATCGTTAACATTTTCCAAATTGCTTTTCTTTGGAATGTTGTAGTCCTTGTATAAATTATTCTCCTTCCTGCTTCTACTATCTTCACTACATCATTTCATACAAAACTTCCTCCTTTTCCTTTAATCTATGACTATCATATTTTTCAATTGTACATACATACCATAATTTAGAATTATTTCCCCAATTAATGAGTACAACTTTTATTTCCAGTTCTTTGCTACAATAAAAAGTACTACAATGAATATTTTTGTACAGATGGATCCTTTTACTATTCTATTTCTCTGTTACATATTACTAGTAGTAGCACTGACCAGATCAAAAAGATATGCATAGTTTAATGACTTTTTTAGTATAATTCCAAATTCCTTCTTCGTATGGCCTAACCAATCTGAAGCTTAAACATTCATGTATCTATCTATTCTCCCACATGACCTACAACAATTCAACAATTGTCTTTTTTTTTTTTACATGTTTGACAATCTGATGAGTATCAGATAAAATCAGAGTTGTTTTAACTTTGGATCATTTGTTTGAATATGGTTATCAATGGCTAGATTTTCTTCTTATCAAAACTATTTATGTTCCTCTAACTTATCTATTGGGATATAGCTCTTAGTCTTATATATTTGAATGAGTTCCCTTTATATTTTGTATTTCAGACCTTCACCAGAGAAGCAGCAGAGATTTATTCCTCCAGTCAATCATTTCTAAATCTAACTGCATCTGTTTTGTTTATACAAAAAACTTTTCAAGTTCATGTAATCAAAGTTATCAGTTTTATTCTCTCTGATAATCTCTACCTCTTATTTGATTAATTTTCTATTATCTAATTGTGATATCCTTTGTTTCTCTATTTTTTTTTATCTGAGCTGAGCTTTCATATGTAAATCATATGTCCACATAGAGCTTATTTTAGTAAACAGTCTAAGATATTAATGTGTTGGAAGAACCCTGATTTATGACAAACTGCTAGTTTTTCCAGTATTTTGTTAATCAAACAGTAAATCATTACCATAGTAATGGGATCTTTGGATTTATTAAGCACTGTGATACTATATTTGTTTACTTCTTGAATTTGTGTATACCTATTCCAATAGTCAATTCTCCCATTTTTATAAAGATTACCAAATGGCTTTGATGATTACTGATTTATACTATCATTTAATATCCAGTATTGCTAGGCTCTCATTCTCCAACTTTTAAAATTACTTCCCTTGAAATTTTGATTTGTTCCTTCAGAGGAATGTTGTTGTACACTTTTTTAAGCACTACAAAAGTGACCCTTTCGTAGTTTGAATGGTACACACTGCAAAGTAATTTAAGTAATATTGATCTAATTATATTAGAATAGCCCAATCATGAGCATTCAATATATCTCCAATGATTTGTGTTTATTTCATAAAGGGTATTTTTAGTTATATTCATATAATTACTATATGCTTATTTTAATTGATGAATTCCCAAATATTTTAATTATTCTACAGCTAATTTGATTACAATTTTGCTTTGTTTTCCTGCTGGATTTTCTTGGTAACATACAGAAAGGCTGATGATTACTATAGATCTATTTTAAATCCTTCTATTTTGCTGAAGTCATTGAATAAATTGATTCCTTATGCATCATTTGCAAAACTAATAATTTTGTTTTCTTGTGTATGCTTTTTCCCCTCAATTTACATTTCTTATTGCTATAGCTAACATTTTAAAAAACTATAATCAGCTAATAGTGGTGATAATGCGCATACTTGCTTTACCCTTGATTTTATTGAAAAGATTTCTAGCATTTAACTATCACAGATCTTGCTAGCTCTATTTGCCATATTAAAAGAAAGTTCATATATGCATATGTATGCATTATATTTTATTAGAAACTTTTCCTGCATATATTATTTCAGTCATATGCTTTTTTGTTGTTTTTATTACCAATTTGTCATTCTATGTCGATAATATCCCTAATTATGAAAAAAAAATTCCTGCATGCCCGCATAAATTCAACAGTTTTCAATTATTTAGTCTTTTA
>JAJPUD010001072.1:457723-465223 GCA_023553655.1 Myrmecobius fasciatus | reverse complement strand
GTTTTGCTATTGCTGCTTACAATGTTTTCCTGGTTCTGCTCACTTTACTTTGCATTAGTTCACAAATGTCTTGCTAAGTTTTTCTGAAATCTACCTGCTTATCATTTTTATAGCACAGTAATATTCTATTGTAATCATATACCACAACTAGTTGAGCCATTTCCCAATTGATGCATGTTCCCTCAATTTCCAATTCTTTATCATCACAAAAAGAGCTACCATAAATATTCTTGTACAAATAAGTTCTCCCCTCTCCCATTTTGGAAAAAATTTCTTTGGAATACAGACCCAGAAATCAAAGGATATACATAGTTTTATATCCCTTTCTGCAATGCTCCAAATTACTCTCTGCAATGTTGGATCGCTTCATAACTCTACCAACAGCACATTACTATCCCAATTTTTTCACATCCAAATCCAGCATTTATTATTTCCTTTTTCTGTTCTATTAGCCAATCTACTAGATTGTGAAATGATACCTCAGAAATGTTAATTTGCATTTCTTTGATCAGTTATGATTTAGAGGAGAACTTCTTAAACTGTGGATTGGGAACTCTTATGAGGTCAGATAACTTAAAAGTTAGAAAATTAGACAACAATAAAAGATTTTTGAATTTAATGACAAAAAAATTAATTCAAAATCAAATGTGTAATAAATCTGAAGTGTTTCTTGCAGTGTTTGCCTGTGTTGCATCTCGTGACTTCACTATTTTGTACATATAACACATGCATTTTGCCCTGAGCATACATGAATGCTTCCAGCAATAATACCTTGATTCAGATTCAAGATGAGATAGTATAAAAATTTCTCCAGTGAAAAGGAGTCATGAGTGCAAAAATTTAATAATCCCTGGTTTAAATGTGTAGCTTTGATTTCTTCATCTGAAAACTGCCTCATTTTCCTCTATTAATTTTTTTTATTTTGTTCTAATTTCTTTTCATCTCATGGAATCAGTGAGTTCTATTTGGTTATTCTTGTGATAAAAATTTCTACTTTGCTTTCCAAATATTTTTTCTCCTATTCATTCCCTCAGAGCTCTTATTTCCCCTATCTAATAAAAAAAAAATCTACTTTGTGACTTTAAGGTATTGCTGCATTCCTACAGTACTTTTTTTTAAATCTCAGATCCACTGCTTTCAGTTGGGTTCACCTCTTGGGCTTCTCTTGACCATTAATATTTTTTGCATTGTCCTATATTCGTTAGTTTACTTTTATCTTTAACCTTAGTTCACAATCTGAAACTTTGTCTCCAGACAAGAATTTATGACCTCTCACATTCTTAGATTGAGTGGTAAACCCTGTTTGGTTTTGCCATAATTTCCTGGGTTTTTGTCACTAACTTTCACCTTCCCAACTCTGTCTGTAGTCACAGTACTGTCACATTTATGGCCATTATGATTGCCTTCAGTCAGATTATTCAGTTCCTTCTGAAGTGTCTCAAATCCGAGTACTCATCTGGATTGTCTCTGTTCAGGATGTTGCCATATTGAGAGTCCTGTGGAAATTTTCTGATCCTCTCTCTTCCCATTTCCAGCCCCCACTCCAGAACATCTTGGACATAATTCTACTGATTGTCAATGTTGAATTAGGCATCAGGGTGCTGTACCTAGTCTTAGGTCTCTGTGTATCTTTCCCTCTAAGGACAAAGTGATGGAGGCTTCAGATACCACAGGAGCAAGTCTGCTTAAGGAATTGAAAGTATCCCACTTTACCTGATTTTGCATTAGAATTCCTAGTATAGCCACTTTCTCAAATGACATCCATTGCAGATATGTTTTTCTATAGTTCTAGTGTGGTTGAAGGAGTATGATAATATTCTTTGGGTTTCTTGATCATTATACTGTTTGGTGGCCTTTAGTGATCTTTGATGGATAATATGCTGGTGAACTGAGATCTTCTATAACCCTTCAAGTTTCTATATTTAGTTAGACATTCCCCAAAGGGATTTTTCTAGAAGGAACCCTGCAAGTGTAGCAGTACAAGCATTATTATCTTCATTTTATAGATGAGGAAATTGACACTTAGAGAGGTTAAGGAAAATATTCAAGTTCATACAGCTAGTAAGTGTCAGAATAGAGTCACTGAGATAGAGTCACTTTAGAAGATTTTTTTTTCCATTAAATACAAATAAAGTATGTTTATTTACATATTTTTGCTGTGTGGGAATATGGATTAGAAGGGAGGAGGTATTTTTGGGTTTTATTTGGATATAAGTTTTACTCAGCATTCAAAACTTAATTAAATTGCAGCTTATACTAATAAAGTACTTTCCTCACAGCAATCTTAATACTATGATATTTCTGCTATTATTACTATGGTTATCCCTTCCACATTATAATTTTCCCCATTAAGGTTTTGATGTACTGCAAGTCAGGATAAGAAATAAAATGGAAATTTGGGAGGAGTTTTGTATGACCCTCAGATAACACACCCAAGCAGCAGATGAGACAGAAAAAATTTAGAAACTCAGAAATGTATAAAATATATGTATAATATTATGTGATATAGCCTATGACCAAATACTTAATCCAGATTTTTTTTGTTTTTTTTTGTTATTTTTTTTATTAAAGCTTTTTATTTGTATAACATATGTATAGGTAGTTCCCCAGCATTGATCTTTACAAAGCTTTCCATTACAAATTTTACCCCCAGTCCCCTCCCCTCCCCTAGATGGCAGGAAGTCCACTACATGTTAATAATGTTGAAATACTTGACAAGTTGCGCAAGAAAAATCCTATCTACAAGAAAAAAAAAAGAAAATCAGAGAAAGGAAACACAATGCAAGCAAACCTCAATAGAGAGCATGAAAATGTTATGTTGTGGTCCATATTTCATATCCCTCTCTCTGGGTGTATATGGCTTTCTTCACTGAACAATTGGAACTGGTTTGAAACAATTCTTTATTGCAGAGAGCCATGTCCATCAGAATTGATCATCATGTAATATTGTTGTTGCTGTGTATAATGATCTCCTTGTTCCGCTCGTTTCACTCAGTATCAGTTCATGCAAGTCTCTCCAGGCCTCTCTGAAATCGTCCTGCTGATCGTTTCTTACAGAGCAATAATATTCCATAACATTTATATACCATAATTTATTCAGCCACTCTCCAATTGATGGGCATCCCTTCAGTTTCCAGTTTCTAGCCACTACGGAATGAGCTGCCACAAACATTCTTGCACATGTGGGGCCCTTTCCCTCCTCTAAGATCTCTTTGGGATATAGGCCCCGTAGAAACACTGCTGGGTCAAAGGGTATGCACAGTTTGATAACTTTTAGAGTGTAGTTCCAAATTGCTCTCCAGAATGGTTGGATCCGTTCACAGTTCCACCAACAATGTATTATTGTCCCAGTTTTCCCACATCCCCTCCAACATTCATCATTATCTTTTCCTCTCATTTTAGCCAATCTGACAGGTATGTAGTGGTACCTCAGAGTTGTCTTAATTTGCATTTCTCTGATCAATAGTGATTTGGAGCAACTTTTCATATGACTAGAGATGGTTTTAATTTCATCATCTGAAAATTGTCTGTTCATATCCCTTGACCACTTATCTATTGAAGAGTGGCTTGAATTCCTATAAATATGAGACAATTCTCTATATATCTTAGAGATGAGGCCTTTATCAGAACCATTAAATGTAAAGATAATTTCCCAATTTGATGCTTCCCTCCTAATCTTGTCTGCATTCGGTTTATTTGTACAGAAACTTTTTAACTTAATATAATCAAAATTATCTATCTGGTGTTCAATTAGGAATTCCAGATCTTCTTTGGACATAAATTTATTCCATCTCCACAGGTCTGAGAAGTAAACTATACTACGTTCCTCTAATTTGCTTACAACTTCACTCTTTATATCTAGATCATCAACCCGTTTAGATCTTATCTTGGTATGTGGTGTTAGGTATGGGTCAAGCCCTAATTTCTTCCACACTAGTTTCCAATTTTCCCAGCAGTTTTTGCCGAATAGTGAGTACTTATCCCAGAAGCTGGGGTCTTTGGGTTTATCAAACACTAAATTGTTAAAGTTATTGCCTAGATTATCCTGATAACCTATCCTATGCCACTGATCGACTGCTCTATTTCTTAGCCAAATGGTTTTGATGACCGCTGTTTTATAATATAGCTTTAGATCTGGTACAGCAAGGCCACCTTCATCTGCCTTTTTTTTTCATTCATTAATCCCCTTGAAATCCTTGACCTTTTATTCTTCCAAATGAACTTTGCTACTATTTTTTTTAGATCTGTAAAATAATTTCTTGGG
The DNA here is from genome assembly GCA_023553655.1 of Myrmecobius fasciatus. Taxonomy (NCBI): domain Eukaryota; kingdom Metazoa; phylum Chordata; class Mammalia; order Dasyuromorphia; family Myrmecobiidae; genus Myrmecobius; species Myrmecobius fasciatus. The sequence continues at coordinate 460,959 of JAJPUD010001072.1, read as the reverse complement.
AGTTTGATTGGTATGGCACTAAATAAGTAGATTAGTTTGGGTAGTATTGTCATTTTTATTATATTCTCTCTGCCTACCCATGAGCACTTAATGTTTTTCCAATTGATTAAATCTGACTTTATTTGTATGGAAAATGTTTTGTAGTTTAGTTCGTATAGTTTCTGACTTTTCCTTGGCATTTAGATTCCCAAATATTTTATCCTATCATCTTCTGTTTGGAATGGAATTTCTTTTTGTATCTCTTGCTGCTGAATTTTGTTGGTAATATATAAAAATGCTGATGATTTATGTGGATTAATTTTGAATCCTGCCACTTTGCTAAAGTTGTGAATTGTTTCTAGTAATTTTTTAGTGGAGTCTCTAGGGTTCTCTAAGTATACCATCATGTCATCTGTTAAGAGTGATAATTTGGTTTCTTCATTACCTACTCTGATTCCTTTTATCTCTTTTTCTTCTCTTATTGCTAAAGCTAACATTTCTAATACAATATTAAATAGTAATGGTGACAGTGGGCAGCCTTGTTTCACTCCTGATCTTATTGGGAATGGTTTTAGCTTGTCTCCATTACATATGATGCTTGCTGATGGTTTTAAATAGATGCTACTGATCATTTTAAGGAAAAGCCCATTTATTCCTATACTCTCTAGTGTTTTTAATAGGAAGGGGTGTTGGATTTTATCAAATGCTTTTTCTGCATCTATTGAGATAATCATATGGTTTTTGATAGTTTGATTATTAATACAATTAATTATGCTGATAGTTAATCCAGATTTACAATAAGTTGCTATTAACACTCCATAAAAGAAAAAGGAAAAAAAATCAAACTTCTTCTCTGGTATGAGTAAAGGCTCAAATAGCTTTACATGGATTTTCCAGATTTCAGGAACACTGCACCCCTAATCCCTGTGTTGAAGAAGGAATAATTGTACTACTACTACTACAATTTAAAGGATGGGGTTAAAAACTGTGTGTCCTCTAACTATAATATATATGACTTTGGATAAGTCATCTTATTTTGTTGAGCCTCACTTTATTTAGAAGTGAGGAAATTGGATTGGAAGGCTTCTGAGGTCACCATAAGTTAATAAGTAGTAGTAGAATATTTTGCACTACTGAATACAAATACTTATTTGCCCCCTACTAGGTCTGAATTAATCCACTTAGTCAAGCCAGTTCAATTTTTCTCTTGATAGAACATATGGGTCTAGTAAGTGTCTGTGAGCATTACTAGTCAGTAGCATTATTATTGTGTCTGGGTTATTGATGCCAAACATCTGGATAGGAAGTAGGAAATTTAATCAATCATCTAATTATCACGGAGAAAAGAAAAATTAAGGTAATAGAATATATCTATCACTTTACCTATATAATATACTATTAGTACTCTAAAAAAGTGCCCTAACTATGACAAAATTTAAGTAGAATCATATATGGGAACTCATGGGTCACCTGGTTCAACTGCCCATTTTACAGGTGAGAAACTGAGGCAGGAAGATTCATTCACTGATTTGCCCAACATCACACAGGGAGTGGCAGGAAAAAAAATTAAACTTAGATCCTTAACTCCATTTCGTCACATTTCTCTTGTTTACATATAAAGTGTAGCTTAAAATTAGTGCTTTTAGAGAAATTAATGAGATAGGCTTTCCCCTTCAAGAATATCAATGTTATTTTATAGTTATTAATTTATTCAAATCTGGTTTCTTATTATATGAGACAGGTGGCACAGTGGGTAGTCAATAAGCATTTATTAAGTACATGCTATGACTAAGTTTTGGGAGAATAAAAAAAAAGGCAAAAAAAATAGTACTTACTCTGAAGGAGTTCAGAGTCAAATGGACTGATAATATGTAAACAATGATCTATGGGCAAAATATGTAAGAATAAATTTGGGAGGAGAGGTGGATATTCTCAGAAATAAAGCACTAGTATTAAGGAAGATTAGAATAAAGCATTGGACTTGGAGTCAGAAAGATGTGAGTTTGAATCCTTCCTGAGACATTAACTAGATTAGGGACCCGGATGCCACCATGTTGTGTAATTAATTTATCAAACAAGAATATATTCAATGCTTAATACTATATGGAGAATGTAAAAGAAATGAGGGGTGGGGTGGTTTCTATTCTTGGAGACTTGTACAGACTTGTTGAGAATGGAAATGGGATTCAAGGGACAAAATATATATGCATAAAATACTAAAGAAAGGACAGAATACATCATTTTATTGTACAGAGATTTTTAACCGATATGTATCATGAACACCTTTGGCAATTTGGTGAAACCTATTAATTCCTTCTTAGAATAATATTTTATAAATAATCTATCGAAATGCTAAATTTTATTTAAGATCAATGAAAATGAATATGTGGTGGGTTTTTTGTTTTTGTTTTTGTTTTTGTTTTTTTTTTTTCCAATCCAAGTCCACAGATCTTTTGCAATCTATCCATGGACTGTCTTAGGGACATGAGCCCCAAGTTAAGAACACTTGATATAGATTAGAGAAGGGAGGTGAAATGGGGCAGTCACTACCTTTATAAAGAAGGCGGGATTTGATCTAATAATTGTAGATATTTATATACTTTGTGTACATGTCCTAAGTGAATCTCTAAAGACATTAAGTTTCAAATGAGGGGATCTACCTGCATTAGTAAAGGGAATTTCCTCACCTGGGAGTTCCCAATTCTAAAAATAACCACTGGTCTAGTTTCTCTCGTGTCATATTGTCCGAAGTGAAAAGAGAGAATGAGAAGTGGAAGAAAGATAACCCAGAACAATCTCTACAGAGGTATAGTGGTATGCATATGAAAATATATAGATATCTGCTGTGAATAGAGAAGAAAAGGAGAAAAGGTGCATGCAAAATGTGGAAACTGCCCTGATGGTAATAGAATTTCAAATTCAAAAATAGTGAGATAGGTCAGCTTAGGACAGAATAACATGGAAGGACATAGGGTGTATAATCTTTAAACAATTTTTAAAAATTGCATCTTTAAATGTATCTTGAAAAATTATAAATTCTGGGCAAAAATTTTAAAGCACCATTGATGGAATTTTAAGTTCATGTTGAGTGCCTTGAGAATTACATATATGTAGAAATTTAAGGTAGACAGGAAGAAATGCCTGATTTACTGCACTGTGTGTTTGTGTGTGTGTGTGTGTGTGTGTGTGTGTGTGTGTGTGTGTGTGTAGGAGAGAGAGAGAGAGAGAGAGAGAGAGAGAGAGAGAGAGAGAGAGAG
>JAJPUD010001072.1:428973-457713 GCA_023553655.1 Myrmecobius fasciatus | reverse complement strand
GAGAGAGAGAGAGAGAGAGAGAGAGAGAGAGAGAGAGAGAGAGAGAGAGAAGAGAGAAGAGAGAAGAGAGAGACAAAGAGAGACACACAAAGAGACAAAGAGTTAGAAAAGAGAGAGATGTAATGGAAAAAAGGGAATTGTAATCTAGATTTATAAACAAATTGATGATCACTTAATGGAGGAATTCTTTGATTTTTCTTATTATTAAAACAGTAAAGGTTCATCTGTCTTGCACTCTTACCTTGGAAAATTTGTTCTTATTAATAGGAAGCATGGAGTAGTAGAAGGAAGACTTGTTAGTCATAAATAAGAACTGATGTCTAAGCATTAGCTAGCTGTAATCATGATTACTCTGATCACTCAATCAATAAAAATGTACTAAGTGTCTTCCTATGTGCCAAGTGTCTGGGAAATAAAGGCAAAATTGAAAATAGCCCCTACTTTCAAGAGACTCAGTTTGCTTACCTGTAAAATGGAGAAAAGGTTTCACTCAAAAGACTATTCTGAGGAAAGTGTTTTTCATAGTAATTTGAAAATTATTTTAGGAACGTGACCCCTTAGTAAGATCATTGAAAGAAAAAAAAATGATTATATCCTTACAAATATTCTGAGCCCTAGTTTAAATGATAATTTGGTTCATGTCAAGAGCAGTTATCATTTACCATAATCTTTAAGACAGTGTTTCCATTACAAGGAAATACAAGTTCCTTCACTTTTACACTTGAGATAATAATCTCTTTAACATTGCTTGAAGGCTGGGAGAAGTGAGTCATCCATATATGCTTTTTTGACATGAAGATTAATTGTGTACCAAAGAATAGATGCACTGTATGACATGAAACAGATGCTTGAAATATTACAAAATATTCTAAAGTAATGTTATCACAGGGTAGTCTATGTGATTTCCCTCTGCATTGGCTTAAATTTAAGTTTAGGTAGGGAAAGCAAGAATGTGGTTAACTAATCTATGGGTTTATTTTTTCTCCTCTTTTAGTGTACAAGATTCCAGCTTAACTCAATTTTAGCAAATATTAGGATTAGAAATACATATGTAGTTTGTTTGTGAAAAAAATTACAGCTTCAATTTTACTTTATTTTTCAATAATACATTTGATTCAGTAATGCATCATTTTTGCATGGCATTTCCTACATTTTTAGAAGAAGAGATCTCAGAAATTATCTTTGACTCCCATCTATATATGACCAAAAATCTCCTCTTTAATATCCCTGACAAATGGTCATCTATCCTTGGCAGGAAGATTTACAGTGAAGAGCAACCTTCCTCAGGCAGCTATCTTACTTTGGGATGTTCCATTTGTTAGAAATTTTTCTTACATAAGTTTTAAATTTAACTCTTTATAACATTCCTGCGGTATTACTCCTAGTTCTAACCTTTGAGGACAAGAAGAACAATTATTGAACCTTCTTCATGCAACAGTATTTCAAATACTTGTAGAAAGATATTCAGCATTTATACTTGCTTACTATGTGCCAAGCATTGTGCTAAGTGCTTGAGGTACAATAATAAAAATGAAATAGCTCTAATTTCCATTACTGTACATTATAATGGGGGAGAACACACAGATATACAGATGCACACACACAATCAGACACCCACACACATAATACCAGGCAGTTTTGGGTGAGAGAACATTAGCAATTGTGGGAATCAGGAAAAGTTTCATGGGAGTCATATGGATTTGTATATTGCAAGAAAATCCTAGGTATAGGGAACAGCCAGTAAAAAAAGATGTAGAGATGGAAGACGGAATGCTAGATGTGAAAAAGAGCAAGTTAATATGAATGGATTACAGAGTCCTTAAAAATTAACTATGTAAGAATGTAAGGAAATAGAATGATAGTTAGAAATGGTAGTTTTAACTGGCAACTTAAAATTTCTCTTTGTTCCTAGAAGTTATTGGAACCTATTTAAGTTTGTTGTTGTTCATCCTTTGTTGTAGAATAGGATCAAATTGGGTTACTTTACTTCTTTAGTTTATTGAGTGATGGAGCCACATGATCAGAACTGCACCATAGGACTATGTGGAAGATGGATTGGAGTAAAGGGAAGTTTGAGATCCAAAGAGTAAAAGGAAAGCTATTGTATAGTCTAGGTGAAATGTAATTAAGATTTGAACTAGGGTGGTGGTTGTATGAATAGAGAAGACATATTAAGAGAATGTGCAGAAATAGAAATGACAAGATAGAATTGAAAACTGATAGGTTGTGTAGAGTGAGGAGTCAAGGAAAGCACCAGGTTTGAAAAACTGGTTAATTGGAAAAGTTGTATCACCCCCAACAATAAGAGCAAACTTTGGAATAGGTGAGGGTTTGGGAGAAGGAAAATCATACTTCTGTTTTGGACATGTTATGTTTGAGATGTCCATTGAATTACCAGTTGCAAATGTCCAATAGGCAGTTTGTGAATAGAGAAGTAGAGCTCATAAGAGAGACCAAGCCTGGATAAATAGATTTGAGCGTTTTTGTTTTGGAGATAGCAATTGAATCCATGGGAACTTATTAAGTTACTGAATGGGAGAGTGGAGAGAGAAAAGTGCAGGAAACAAGGTAGAGGGGTGAAGTATATTCACAGTTTGTAATAATAACAGTAAAAACAACTAATATTTGTATAGCTCTTTAATGTTTATAAAGAACTTTGTGGATATTAGTACACATTTGTTTCTCACTACAAATGGTGATGTACATACCATTATTATCCTATATTTCATAGATGAAGAAACTGAATTTGAGAGAATTCCAGTGACTTGCTCAAGATCACAAAGCTAGTAAGACTCTTATACAGATCCATTTATCCTCTCTATATATTCCCTAATGACCAGATTTCAGCAAATATGCTTCTTCTGATAATGATCTCCATTCCCTTAATCCTTTCCCCATTAGAACATTTCCAGTTATTCTTTCCTCTAGACCTCCCACTGTGATACTCCAATCCCCTTGTCAGTGACACTATGCAACACCAGGGTGATTGCCAAGGCATCTGACTCCTGCCACTGTGCCTGTTTCTGCCTAGCCTTGGGGTGGCCAAAACCAGGTGCTTCTTTCTCATGTGTTCTATAGCCTGCCTTTGTGCCAGCAACATCCTCAGTTGGTGAATGTGCCACACTCTTTACCCCACTACACGGCACAACTGGATCTTAGCCACAACGACTTGACCAACCTTCAGGCCCAAAGGACTTCAATATGTTTGATCTATCTTCATTCCTTGTTCCTCAGCCATAAAAATTTACACTTCATCTCCATGGAGCCCTTCCTCAAACTGCATTACCTAGACCAATCATTTGCAGATTCTGGATGTGTTTTTTCTCAGTGAACTTCAAGAGCTAGAATCATTGTTATTCTACAACAACCCAATTATGGAGCTAGACATATTTGATGACAGAATTCTACAGAAACTATATCTGAGGCAGTAGCAGATTGCTTGCTTTCCTATAGAACTGGTGAAGAATAGCTCCAAACTGCCCCAAGTGACTCTCCTGAGTCTGTTTTCTAATAAACTGAAGCTGTTACTCATGTGTAATCTAAAAGACCTTCCAGTCTGGATAAAAAATGGATTGTACCTGCATAACAGCTTCCTCACCTGTGACTGCAAGTTATACAAGCTCTTCATACACTGACAATAAAATCAGCTGAACTCAGTGATGAACTTTCAGGAGAATTTGTATTGTATACATTCCAAGAAGACACTCATTGTATTGAACATGAACAGCATCCTGAATTACAATAAGTTCAAGAAGTTTATATTTGAAGCCCACCTGAATGAGACTTTGACCATTAGCTCTGATACCAAGCAGCAGAAGACGGTAAGAAATGGGTGACATCAAATAATTAAATCTATATGAGGTGAGCAATGGCACAGTGATGGTACTGAGAGATAGTAGCCTGCGACTCTGCAACATTCTGATTGACATCAGGGATTATACAGCTACTATGTGATAATGGAGCTATTCAATGAAACATTGTCTGTGGTGGAGAAGGTATATAACTTTGCCCAGCACAGAGCTCAAGACACTCTCAATACAACTATCCCACACTGGTGGGCTATATCCTCAGTGTGGTCCTGATCTGTCTGTACCTTACCCTATATCATTGCTGGTGCCACACTGGGAAGAGCCCCCCAAGCCATCAGGGATGTAGCCTTCTGTCTTCCATGATGGGCACTATTCCAAACCTTAATCCAATGGCTGCTGAACCACTGGTTGACCTTCCTGGAACCCACAGGAACTGGATAGGATCAAAATGGTAAACTAAGCCTGGCAACACCTCCCTATACTTGAGGAGGCAAAGGCCAGAGGAAAACATCTGATTCAGAATCAGGTAGAATTTGAATTCAGATTTTCCTGATTCCAAACCCAGTGCTCTGTCCACTGTACCACTTCGTTTTCTCTAGGCAGTTAGTTAGTGAGCTACACTTAGATGATGAACCAGCAAAGGGTACAGAGAAGCAGTGGTCAAATCACGTACCCACTAAGTATTCTCGTCTTTGGAATATATATCCCTAGTTCCTTCAACTGATTTTCTATTGGCTTCATCTCAAATCCTTCTACTATTTTGATTTGTATCCATTCTTGATTCTCAGATTTACCAGTGTTTTTCCTAAATTGTATTTCCCAGAACTGAATTCACAGGCCTCCAGAGGCAATTTAACCATGGAAGTGTATCCTGAGATGACATTTCAGCTAAAAGTTCAGGATGTCATGTCTCTCTTAATGAGGTAACAATTGATTTTTTTTTTACTGCCATATCACAATATTGACCTTTTAGGTCACTAAACCCCCCAGATTTTTTTTTCAAATGAACTTGCATCTAGCTATGCTTACCATCTTTTACTTTTAAAATTGATTCTTTGACCCCCAAGTAAATCTCTTTATCCCTATTAAATTTCATCTTGGCTTAGTGCTTCAGACTTTCGACATATTTTTGCATCCTGACTCTGTCAAATGCATTTTATTATCCCTCACAGCTTCATGTCTTTGGCATAAACTTTTCTTATATGTTTCATTTGATTTTAGCAAAAACACTGTGAGGAAGTATAATTAAATAATAATAATGGTATATATTTAAAGCATACTTTAAGCTGTACAAAGTAATTTCCTTGCAATGACCTACAAAGTTCTGTTTCCCCCATTTTTACAAATGAGGAAACCAAGATTTAAAAAAGAACTTAAGGAACTTGCTCATCATCATACAGTGTGTTAGTGAAAAAGTTAGAACTATATCTCAGAGCTCTTAAAGCCTCCTACCTTGTTAATTCCTTTTTCCCCAATGTTCATTGGGGGATGATTATATCACATGTCAACAAACACTAGATCATGAATGTGGTTCAAGCTACTGCCTTTAGAATAAATAGAGTCTTCATTCTGTTTCTTTTGTTGTTATTTTTCATTATTAAATTTTGCTTTTAATTTTGGAATAAAATGAACATTTCCATAACATAAGAAAAATGATGATTGCACATGAAGCTACTATTGTACAACTATATACTATGTACTATATGTTCCTTTTAAATAAACAAGAAAATTAGCATATTTTTTCCTTCTTTGCCCCTCTACCCTAGAGATTGCTACAATCAGGCATATGTATGTATAATATGTATATATATATTCTTTTATTCTATACAGATTTCTACTCATCAATTCTTAGATGCAGATGGCATATTTCTTCATATATTCTTTATAGTTAATTTGAGCATTTATAAGTCAAAATAATGTTTGCTCAAAGTCATTTTTTAAAATAATACTGTTATTATTGTATACAATGTTATCTTGGTTCTGCTCATTTTGTTCTTCATTATTTTGCACAAGTCTTTCCATGTTTTTTCTAAAATCATTGTTTTTCATTTCTTATAACACAGTAATATTCCATCATACTTACATGCCAAAACTTGTTAATCCATTCCCCAAATGATGGACAACCCTGCAATTTCTGGTTCTTTTGCACCACAAAGAGTGCTACTATAAATATTTTATAATATATAGGGTGTTTTTCTTTTCCTCTACTTATCTTCAGAGCATAACAGTTTTAAATGTTGTTCTATTAGAAATTCTGTTATGACAGTTTTTGAAGAGACTGAAAAGAGCTAACGGAGATGATTAGACAAAACTAGAGGGGTAAGAAAGATGAAAGAGAGACTTTTCTTGGTGGAACTAATTTAATCTTTCATGAAGAGGATGAAGACAATTCTTGAGTATAGACTAGTCATTTGGAGAGAAGTGAACAGTAGAAGTTACTTCAGAAATAAGAAGCCATTTGCTGTTGTAGTGATTATTACATGTGATTGGTTGTGATATAACAGCTAATATGTTGCAAATCATTATTTATGCCTGTGTTACTATAGATTACTTTGTTAATAAATTGTGTAACCAGTTACTTTGATATTGATTCAGTGCTATGAAATCAAAGTTTTTGATAAATGGAGAGATAAAAATAACTTCTGGAGAAAGAGACTTTTTCAATTTATTAATAACATGTAGTAGTTTAAATTGTGCGAAGTATTTTAGATGTCATCTTATTTGATAATAAATGAAAAAAACTGGAGTAGGGGTGCTAGCTTAACTGACTAATTAAAAGAGATGTTAATATTTAATAAATTTTGAGAAAAATTCTGAAAATGCCCCTTGTTTACTTTGGAACTCAGGATGAATATGGTAAAGTGCCAAGCAGCAGGCTAAGAAGAGAGCCATCAAATAAGAGAGTTTTTTGACACTTCTCCAACTTCCAATCCTGTGACTTCGATGATTCTCTGGGTTTTTTACAATAACCTCTAAGAGAGCACTTTAGGGACTTCTATCTGCTTATATAATAACCAATGAAAGTTCCGTGTAAAGCTATTCAGGATTGATTTTGTAATAATAATAATAATGATAGCTATGATCTATAGAATGCTTATTATGTGCTAACTGCGTTGCAATTATTATTTCATTTGATCCTCTCAGGATCCCATTATACAGATGAGAAACTGGATGGTGCAGTGCATAGAGCACCAGCCTTGGAGTTAGGACCACTTGAGTTCATACTTGACCTCAGACACTTACTAGCTGTGTGATCTTGGACAAGTTGCTAAACCCTGTTTGCCTCAGTTTCCTCATCTGTAAAAATGAGCTGGAGAAAGAAACAGCACTCCATTATATATGTCAAAAACAAACAAAAAATAATACAAAATGGAGTCAAAAAGAGTCAGACACAACTGAAAATGACTGAATAACAATTTTACAAATGAGGAAATTGAGGCAACAAATGATTTTCTCAGAGTGACATAGCTAATGTGAGAAGCCAGATTTGAACATAGGTGTTCTTTACTCTGCTCATTTATCCAACTTGTTAATGGGATTATGTATTATGGGTTTTATGCCTAGTTATCATGATTGGTATTTGCAAGCAGAATTGTGGGTTGGTAATGGAACATTCTGGCCCAGTGTTTATAATTTGCAGGTAATTGTATTTCCATTATTTTACCATTCAGCAATATGGAAGCCACTGTCAAAAGACAACTCCCGAATGCTATTTCTCTCTGACTTTGAAAAGGAATTCTCTTTATCATGTTAAATATAGGATTTATCTTTACCTTTACCAAATGCTTCTTGCCTGTGACTGAAAGGGTTATTGGTATCAAAGGAAGTCAGTGACTTTCAGGTGAATGATTTAGAGCCAATTCTGGCTGTCTCCACAGCAAAATTGGCAGGGATATCAGAGTTGGAGCAGGTCCATTTGCTGAAGGATAAAAGTCAACACTCTCTTTTCCCCCTCAACCCAAACTTGCATGCCACACATTCTCTATTCCCGAGAAAACAGCTTTGTCAGGTCCCTCACTGACAATGCAGAAACTTGCATTTGAAAAACACAAGTAATACAGAATGTCTTTGCTTTTTTTCTTGAATAGGTGCTGTACTGAATAGAATACAGTCCAGAGTCAGGAAGACCTGAGTTCATATCCAGACTCAGATGCTTACTGAGTGACCCTGGGCAAGTCATTTAACCCTTTTTTGCCTCAGTTTTCTCATCTGTAAAATGAGCTAGAGAAAGAAATGGCAAGTCATTCCAATATGTTTGTCAAGGAAACTCTAAAAGGGATCATGGAGAGTTAAACATGACTAAAAAACAGCTGAAAATAAATAACCACATAAAAGTAAATCTATCAGAAGAAGAATGGAGTTGTAATGACAAGAATAGAGACATTGCTTCTCTGCTTAAGCTTTTTACGTTCTGATTGTTACAGTCATTGTACTAGTATCCCTATACTTGGTACATTGTATGTATTTTATAATACTTGTTAATGGATTATGTATTATGGGTTTTATGTTATAGTTCAAGGCCTGTATTAAAAGGAAGAAGGATCACTAGATCATAAGATTTAAATTTTTTTACAGTGGTTTTCTCTTTTTATTTTCAAAATACATGCAAGCATAATTTTTCACCGTTGACTCTTGCAAAACTATGTGTCCCAGTTCCTCCCCTTTTCACCTACCCCCTCTCCTAGATGACAAGTAATCCAATATATGCTAAATATGGTAAAAAAAATATGTGTAAATCCAATATAGGCATATAATTTATACAATTATCTCGCTGCACAAAAAGAATCAGATCAAAAAGAAAAAAAAGGAGAAAGAAAATAAAATTCAAGGAAACAATAACAAAAGAAGTAAAAATGTTATGTTGTGATCCACAGTCAGTTCCACAGTCCTATCTCTGAATGTAGATGGCTCTCATCGTCACAAGATTATTGGAACTGGCCTGGATCATCTCATTGTTTAGAGCCACATCCATCAAAATTGCTCATAGCATTATCTTGCTGTTGCCATGTACAATGAAATTTTGGTTCTGCTCATTTCACTTAGTATCAGTTCATGTAACTCTTTCCAGCCTTCTATAAGATTTAAATCTTAAGGGAACTTTGAGACAACATAGTCCATCCCCTTCATTTTTGAAATGAGGAAGTAGAAACCAAGACAAGAAAAATGACTTACTCATACAGTTAACAAGTCTAGGAACCAAGGGGAAGGTGTGAGAAAATCATAACCTTTCCCCCAAATAGGACCTCCTAGGACACATTTTGAATTCCCTTTCAGACTCAAAGTTTTATCTTGATTAGAAAAGATATGTGCAGCAAGATAACTGTATGAATATGTATACATATATTAGATAGTTAACGTGTATTGGACTACCTGCCATCTAGGGGCGGGGGAGGGGGAAGGAAGGAAAAATTTGGAGCAGAAAGTTTTGCAAGGATCAATGTTGAAAAATTAGTCGTGTATATGTTTTGCAAATAAAAATTTGCAAATCAAAATAAAAAAAACTGATTAGAAAAGATAGTTATTTAAGCCTCTTTTTTTTTTGTCAGGAAGCCACATGTATAGAACTAAAGGCACAAGGACTGAATTAGGGGTTTTGGGTTAAGGGGGAAAAAAGCATTCAAACTTCTTTTATAATGCCTTCTGATTTCCTCTTCTTAGGAGTGACATTTTTTGTTGTCCAGTTATTATTCAGTTACATATGACTCTTTGTGACCCCTTTTGGGATTTTCTTGGAAAAGATCATGGACTGATTTTCCATTTCCTTCTCCAGCTCGTTTTACAGATGAGGAAGCTGAGACAAATAGGTTTAAGTGACTTGTCCAGGATCACATAGCTAATAAGTATCTAAGACCAGATTTGAATTCAGGAAGATGATTCTTCCTAATTACAGCTATGGTACTTTATATTTTGTGTCACCTAGTTTTCCTAGGAGAGAAAGAATTTTCTTTAAGGGAGATCATCATCTCACAAAGTTAATTGCACTTCAGATCCTATTCAACTGAAATCCTAAGGTTTAGGATTGACTAACATAGACAGATTATTGTCTTCATGATGAACAGTACATAAATTAGTTTTGTTCTTTAGCATTTCTTTTTCAACTGTATGTCAGAAAACACTATAGTCCCTCCTGCTTATTGTCCCAGAACTGGTTCCTGGTATTTTCTGGGAATTGGGGGGTGGGGGAGAGATAGGGGAAGGAGTAAAAGGTTTCCAAGGAATTTAAAGAACCAGTTTAGAAAAAGCATGAAGTCACAGAGTGACCCCTAGATTCTGAGTCAAGAACACTTGACTTCAAAGTCTGCATCTGCTGTGTGCTGTTTATATGACCTTGTATTAGTCACATCATCATTATCATCATCATCATCATTATCACTGCCAGCACTTATATCCTTTGAGATCTGTAAATCACATTCCAAATATTATCTCATTTTATCTCTATAAGAATCTTTGTAGGAAGGAATTATTGTGATGTCCATTTTAGAAGTGGAGTACTTGAGGCAGGCAATTTAGGTGACTTGTCCAAGTCACACAGCTACTAATTACTTGGAGTTAGATTTGAATTCTGGTCATACTGAATTCAATGCTCTGTCCATTAGACTGGGAGTTCTTAAACACTTTGGGAAGTTTGGGGATATATTTCAGCTTCCAGTGAACTTGGATTGGGGGAAAATTTGCATGTTCAACTAACTGAAATTGAGCATTTTCTTCAATGATGAATGTACCAACAAACTATTATTCTAAGAAGGGATCCCCAGGTTTCACTAGGTTACCTGAAGGGGTCTAGGACATAAAAAGGGTCAGTAACTTGGAATCAGATATTCTATGTGTTGAAAGTTTTGCATTTGTAATCTGAGGATGTGTATTTAAAACTCATCTCTCACATTTTCAATTATGTTTCCTAATGATAGCTAAGTGGCACAATGAACAGAGCACATGGTTTAGAGTCAGGAAAATCTGAGTTCAAATACAGCCTCAAACTATTACTAGGTGTGTGACCTTTGGAAAGGCACTTAACCTCTGTCTTCCTCAATTCCCTTAACTGTAAAATGAGGATAATGATAGCATCCACCTCCTGAGATTGCTTTGGAAATAAAATTAGATAATATTTGTAAAGTTCTTAACCATGTATTTGATATCTAGTAGAAACTTAGTAAATAATTGTTTCCTTTTTTTCTCTTTATTCAGTCAAGTCAAATAATCTTTTTGCAGTCTCAGTTACAATCTTGGTAGTATAGGTTAGTGGTGTTGAACTAAATGATCTCTGTCCCTTTCCAGTTCTAAATACTATGATCCTAAGTTCCCATGATGATCTCTAGGGTCCCTTTCAACTCTATGTCCCATGATGACATGATTTGCTCTTGGTTGGAGATATTACTAAGTTAGCAATTTTTGAAGTAGTTTCCTGTATATTCCTGGTTTATGGCAAGCACCTTCATTATTATTATTATTATTTTATTATCTATATTTTATCATATTTTAATTTTTGTTAAATATTTTCTTTTTGAAACATTTTATAGTATTTGTATTTTATTTTTCCAAATATATGGAAAGATAGTTTTCAACATTCACTTTTGCAAAACCTTGTATTCCAAAATTTTTTTCCCTCCTCCCCAAGACAACAAGCAATCTGATCTAGGTTACATGTGCAATCATCTTAAAAATATTTTCACATTCATAATGCTGCATAAGAAAAATCAGATCAAAAGGGAAAAAACATGAGAAAGAAAAAAAACCAAGCACACAAACAACTACAGCAAAGATGAAAATACTATGTTTTGAACCACATTCAGTCTTCATAGTTCTCTCTCTGGATATGAATGGCACTTTTCATCCCAAGTCTATTGGAATTTGTAACAAGCATCTTTATGGCTTTGTAGAAATGGATTGTGCTTAAGTGTGTGTTTTATTTCATTTATTTATTCATCCATTCATTTGTTTGTTCAGTCATTTATTTATTTGTTTGCTCAAATATTGGTGCTGAGTAGAAAGATATAGGAAAAGAGACACTTGCTAATCATTGGGGGAGCTACATAGTTGATCAGGAAGAAGAGAGCAGTATGTGGGGGTCTGCATTTATAAATTTTCTATGACACAGACTCAATTGTCAGCAATATTTCTACCATAATTTATATCTTCCAATATATTATAATTATATCAATATCCAAGTTTAATATAATTTATATATCAGTATAAGGGATATAAAATAGTGAAAATGCTATTCTTTTAAAAATCCTAACAGATTTCATTTTAAGATTCTTCACATTAATGAAACACTAATTTCCACCTCATGCTATGTCATTTGTTATCATACTTGAAGATCTAAGCAGGATAAATGACAGCAGCACATATTTTTTGGTGAAAGTTGCTACTGACTTTTCTCCTCATGTAGATACCTAAGTAAGGGTAAATTATTTTGTTTTGTTTAGGGTTTTTATAACCATATGCAGAATCATAAATTTAGAGCAGTAGGGACCTTAACATTTATTTAACGCATTCTCACTTATCCCCCTCTTTTTAGGGATGAGGAAGAGATGTGACTGAGGGAGATTTTGGCTCCTTTTCCAAGGACACATAGGTAGTACATAGCAGAGCTGGGATTTGAATTCACTTCTGACTCTAGATATCAAACTCTTTCTTCAGCATCACACATGTCTAAGAAAAAATACGGTGAACAAATTTATGAATCAGTATTTTTATGTCTTCTGCCAACAATAATCATGCATTGGTGTAAGTGAGATCCCTTGATTAAGGTCACTTGTTGACCATGTAAAAGCTTTCATTTTATTAATATGTTTGAATCTAAAAGGCATATTAAAGGCTTTTGACAATTTTTTTAACAACAAAAATAATAATTGCATCTGTGATTTCATTGGCACAAAGAACTCCCAGATGAAGCAACTTCCTCTAATTATGCAACTTACAGCCTTAGAGAATTACCTAGGTCATTGAGAAATGTCTTTCCCAAAGTCATAGGACCATTATATGAGAGACTTGAGACTAACTCAGGTCTGCCTGGCTTTGAGGCCACTTTTCTATCCACTAATCCACATTGTCTTTCTTAACAACAAAACCAGCAGAAAAACCTTTAATGTAGTTCTTCTGCAAATGTTTTTTTTTTTCTTTTATAAATCTTTTTAAAAATTTAATTTATGGAATAAAACAAACATTTCCATAACAAATCATAATAAAAAGATGATTTGTTATGAAACTGCAAATCTATTATGTACAACTTGCTATTCCTTTTGAGTATATAATAAAGTTATATAAATTTCTTTTTTTATCTTTCCTCCCTCTCCTCTGTTCTAGAGATGGCTACCATTAGACATAAATATATTTGTACACATGTATATATATACATATTTATATATATATAAACCCACTATGCAAATTTTTATTATTAGTTCTTTCTCTGGATGCAAATAGTATCTTCTTTCATATGTCCTTTGTGTTGATTTGGGAATTTATAATAATTATTGCAAAGGTTATTAAAAAGAATTTGAGTCATGATTGGTTTGGGTGATGAGCCAGTTATATGAAAATGTTTTAAAGACAGGTAGCTTAGAGGTGGGATCCTCCAGAGACTGGTGCTAGATTGATCTTAAATAGTGTAATAAATAACTTGGAAAAGGAAAATACCATGGCATAGCAAAAATATTACTTGGCTAGGAATCTGGAGAATTGGGTCTCAGTGCTAGCATTACCACTATATGTCCTCAGGTTTAAATTCCAGCTTTTCCACATACTGTCTCTGTCACTATAGACAAATAACATTCTTTTCTTTCTAAACCTCAGTTTCCTTATATGTAACATAAAAGGATTAAACTAGGTGGCATCTAAGAGCCTTATAGTCCTAACTATAATCATCTTGTTGGTAGAATGCAGGACTTTTAATAAGATAGACCTAAGTTCAAATTCTACCTCAAATATTGATTAGTTGTATCACTTTGAATAAGACATTTAACATCTTTGGTCCTCATTTTCTTCATCTGTAAAAATAAAAGGGTTAGTCTCTGTGCTCTTCAGGACTCCTTTTACATACAGATTTATAATCTTACTGCTTTTCTAGTGAGTTTTTGGTAAAATATACACATTTTCAGGTAATAGTAGTTTTAAATTTAAATTTTAAAATAATTCAAATTGACAGTACTACAAAGCAAATGCTAATGAACTAGAAAGTATAAATAATAGGAACATCTTGAATTTCCAGTTCAATTTAAATTCTAGTTCAATGCAAGATGAAAAATATTGAACAATAAAGTAGTGCAAGGAATAGAGCACCAAATGTAGAGTCAAGAACACTCATCTTCATGAGTTTAAACTCAACCTCCGACATTTACTACCAGTGTAATCCTGGGCAAATCATTTAATACTATTTGCCTCAATTTTCTTATCTGTAAATGGAGCTGTAGAGGGAAATTGCAAACAACTCCAGTACCTTTGGAAAGAAAATCTTACATGGAATCATGAGGAGTTAAACATGACTGGAAACAACTGAACAACAAACTTGAAAATATATGTGAGTGGTTAGAAAAAAGGCCAAGGAATATGTAGGTGGTCAAATGTAAAGAAAAAACGAAGGGGAAAAGAATATAAACATTTTTATTGGTTTATACTTTTTGCGTTCAAAACTGTGCCTCAGAAAAAAAGACCCAGGAGTCATTTGACTATTATCTGAAAACTTTGGCTCAATGCCAGGTAGCTAAGTTGCAAAAAAAAATAAAAAAAAATAAAAAAATAAAAAAAAGTAGCCTAAATACTTTTTGGGGGAAAATATTAAAATAAAACAAGTTATCCTAATATTTTCCCCAAAAAAAAGTATTTAGGCTACTTTTTTTTTTTTGCAACTTAGAAGACACTTTTTGAATATTATCTCATTTAATACTGGTAACAGTCTTGTGAGATAGATTCTACCATTATTGTCCCTTTTATTTTAATGAGACTGCTAAAGATCTGAGAAATTAAATATTTTACCTTAACTAATAATCATGATGGAATTTGAACTCAGATCTCTCCTCACCCTAACATTCCTCTTCCTTTCTTCCTTCCATTCCCCTTCTCCCTCTCCCTCTCCTTCTCCTTCCCTTTCCCATTCTTTGTCTTCTTTCTTTTCCTTCCTTCCTTTCTGGCACATTGCTTTCTAGGCAGTTCAGAAATTGTGGCTGCATAGCAAATAATTGACATGTTTTGGGAGAAGTAAGCCAATTTGAAAACTGACACCAATGAAAACACAGTGTGTCACAAAATATCTATTGAAGACTCCTTCCAGGAGATAATAGGTCAGCCAAAGTCAAAGAATAAATTTTGTGCCCAGGCAAAAAGGATTCAGCTTCTTACAAAATAAAGTTAAGAGGGATAGTTCAGCCTTCAATTGGAGATTGGAGTGAATTGATTCACTTAAAAGAACTTGCCTACTCAAAACTGAATGAAATGGGATACTAAGAAAAGAAATACTGGTGGTTTAAACTTACAGCAACATAGCTGAATAGCATCTAGGAGAAAGCAGTGAGGTATAGCCAAGAGGTGACTGGGTTGGGAACCAGCAGATCTGGCCTCTAGTTTTGACTGCCCATTGATTTACTTGAACAAATTACTTAACCTTCGTGAACATTTAGTTCCTGATAAATAAAACAAGAATTAATACATCTAACATCAGGGGGTGGTTTGGGAAGCTATGAATGAATGAATGAAAAAGTGTATTTAAATGTAGTTTAAAAAATGTAGTTTTAATGTAAGAAGGAAGGAAAGAAAAAAGAAAGAGAAAGGAAGGGAAAGAGGGATAAATAAAGAAAGGAAGGAAGAAAGGAAGGAAGGAAGGAAGGAAAAATATAGTAAGAGTGCAAAGAACATTAGTTTCTGAGTCAGAGATCTTGAGTGTGAATCCTGATTCTGCAATTCACTACTCATGTGACCCTACACAACTCACTTCCTCTCTTTGGGATTAATAATCTTCATTTGTAAAATTAGACTGGGATAGATAATCCCAAAGAATCTTTCCACCTCTAAAACTTATTATCTATTTTGTTTTTAGAACATTGAGAACTAAAGATAAAATATATACCTTAAACATTTTAGTGAGGTAATTAACCTTCATTTCAATTTTGTTCCTTCAATTTCTTTTGGTTTACTAGTCTGGCCAAGCTCCTTAGTTATTTCTTTATGTACACAATACAGGAAGCTACATTTCTAACTAATTTTCTTCAAGGCTAGGAGAATATGCTAATCTTCAGATTCACATGATGGAAGTATTTTAAAAATATGAGTGAAAACTAGTCTCAAAATCTGCTTTTGATTTGGGACTATGACATAGTTGACACACAGAATGAGAGATATAGCCCTAACTTTAATATTTAACATACAAAGAAGAATCAAAGAAAATGATAAATACCATGTTGATATTGAATAAAACTAGTATAGCATCTCATGACAAGACACACAATTTATGGGTAGGGCCTTAGAAAGCAGCTATTCCAGGTTCAAGATACTCTGTGGATATATATTCCCTATATCCTTAGCTCACAAACCTCTGCCAACATATTCATACTTAGTCAGTCTTTATTAGGTACTTATTTTACATATTTTATCTTATTATGTAGCAGGCATCATGATAAGTGCAGGAGATACAAAGAAAGGTAAAAAAAAAGAAAAAAAAATGGGCCCTGCCCTCAAAGTACAGACATTCTAATGTAGGAGAAAGTATGGAAATAACTAGGTCCATACAAGATATATAAAAAATAGATAAAGTTAATCTGAAGGGAGAAGGCATTAGTATTTATTGTTCAATTGTTTCTGACTCTTTGTGATGCCATTTGAGTTTTTTTTTGGCAAAAATATTAAAGTAGTTTGCCATTTTTTTCTCTAGCTCAAATGATAGATGAGGAAACTGAAGCAAACAGAGTAAAGTGATTTGCCTAAAGTCACATAGCTGGTAAATCTGTGAGGCTAAATTTGAAATTAGAAAGATGAGTCTTTCTTAATACAGTTCCCGTACTCCAACCACTGCCCCAGGTATTAGTCACTGGGGCATAATTCAGCCAGAGATCATAATTTGTTCAAAACAGAGACATTTAATGAAATAACATATAGAAAAGTAGCAGCCAAGTATTTCTTTTATGAAACCATTGAAAATTCTCCCTCTAATATTCATAATCCCAGTGGGAATAAGAAACATGTATAAAGAACCTATAAGGAATACATATGGTCCATGAGTAGGTAAGTGGACACAGATAGGAATCATGAATAGTGAGGACACAGGCATAGAAAAGTACACATGTGAAGACAGATACTCAGACCTTTAACACTGCAGAGCCACTGATATTCTTTTGTAATATTGTCATGCTGCTCCTAGTGGGCCAGCTTTTGAGGTTTAGAGGGACCCCAGAATATTTGGTATTCTAGATGGGCGATGCAAGTATCGCAAAAGAATTTGGAGGCTTATATAATCTCCAAAAGACAGGGTTTTATTATAATTATAATGTCAATTATAATTGCAATTATAGGTAAATTTAGAGAGATCTACCAAGTACAGAACAAAGAATAGAGCACAGTAAACAACATTATGGGATTGGGCTTCACATAATTGGTGGGAAGTTTGGTGATGGAGGCTAAAAACAACCCCTCTCTCTTTCTTCTTTCATGAAAATAAGAAATGCTCAGTTTGAGTGTAGGTGTGAGATAGAAGCCCAGAATTTTGGATGACAAACTAGACATCCTTGAAGGAAAATTTAGTGAAATAAATATATCAAGTCCATCTCTGTTTAACTCTGACCTGTAGTGTGCCATGACTAATTAATATTAGCTGAACATCTCTGTCTCCTAGCTGCTTTCTAGTCTGCCTCTTTAGCCTCTTTACTTGTCTCGCTGGTTCTGCAGTAGCTTATTTGCTGTTGATCTTTTACTTTGGGTTCTCTACTCCCAAGCCAGCAAAATAACATGGACATTCTCCTGCTTTCTTTCTTCCTTCTTTGTTTTCTATTTTCCTTCATCATTTTTCATTCCACTGAGTAGTCTTTTTTTTCTTCCACCTAGTCAGTCCATTCCAGTGTTGATTTTGTCTTGAGGAAAGGTTAGTTTGTTAGTTTTTGACCTTGTACTTTTGGTCCACTGCATGCTATGAAAGTCTTTTGTCTTGTTTTCTTTTATCCTACCAGTACTTTGAGGAAGTGTCACCTCCCTCTTCTTCCCAAAATTTCCTAATTCCTTAAAAAGTAAGAAATACACCTTGTAAGAAGGAGTGTGTGTGTGTGTGTGTGTGTGTGTGTGTGTGTGTGTGTGTGTGTTAGGGGGAGGTAAGGACTGTTCTCAGGATTGTATGATGTGTCACCCGCAACACTTTGTGCAGTGATTGACACATGATAGGAGATCAACAAATATTTCTTATTTGTGAGCTTTACAAATTCAATCTTATAAACATTTGTCAAATATTCATTCTGTGGGAGGCACTGTATTGGATATTGGAAGAGATATAATGATGTACCTTGTTCCCTGGTCTCATCAGTCTTACAATATAGTGGGATGGAAAAGGGGCCAGTGCATTAAGATATAATTAAAATACAGTTAAATATAGTTAAATAACTAGTATAAAAACAGTTCAACAAAAATATAGTTAAATAAATTTAAATAAAAGTACAGTTAAAATTCAGATAAATAAAAAATATAGTTAAAAGAGATCAGTAGAGAAAGATGGAAAGGGCAACCAGAATCCTCTGTAAAGGTCAAAGGAAGAAAGATTCAAGCTTCTATCAACTGTATTATAACCATTCATAGCATTTGTTCCCTCACCAAAATAGCTCAGGGGCTCACAAAAAACACTGATAGTTTACCAACCTCCTGATGTGTCTGGCCTCTGTGAACAGAAGTACATTCATTTAAAGAATCTGGAAATACATGGGATGGACTCTATATTCCTCATATGTGTGTATTTTGTTTTCTCCCATTAGATAATAGATTCCTTGAATTCAGAGTTTTCTTTGTTTTTATCTTCATATTTCTAATATCTAACATGGAACCTTGAATTTAACAGGAGTGTAACATAGGTTTGTTGGGTTGGATTGAATTTTTTAAAAATTGTTCTGAATTTAAGAATACCCCTAAAGTAAAGGAGGAGTTTCTTATTTTCTTTAGCAGGATTCATCTGCTATTTCTATTGCTTAAAGACAAACAGGAGCCCTTGTTTTGTGGCAGATTGGATTTATGAAGGAAAAAAAAAAAAAAAAAAAAACTTTGCCTCACTTCCTTTTTCTCATCAGAGGAACTCAGAACTCATAAGGCAGAAGTTGATCTGACACATCCTGGGAATTAATTCCAGAAGGAAATTGCTTTTTATTTAGAGATGGTGGCATACTGAAGAAGGGACAGATTTTTAGGAGCATTGTTACACTTAGGAAATAGACTCCTCTTCCTTGTGGAAAGCAAAGTTCCATCATGGTCAGAAACATGTATTTCCCCAAGAGGATTAAGTAATTTCAAGAGAGACAATGAGACAAATCAAACTTTTCTCTCTGATTCTAGAGACTCACCATCCACTAAGCCTGATCCAAAGTAAATTCTCTATCCTTGGGTAGAGCACCTTCCTCTAAAATAAAATAATAAGAAAACCCTCAGGATCCCTGCAAGGTGATGAGGTCAGATAGTTTCCCTCTTTGGATAGATGGGGAAATTGAGGTGAAGAAGCAGCTTGTCCTCTGGCCCCAGGAGTCAGTGTGAGAGTTTTTGTGAGAATGGAAGTGATCTTTATTCCTAAACCTGTGTTTCAACTCTGACACTACCTTTGCACTGAGAACACTCAAGAAGCAAATTTCAATATGTTGCCTTGACCCAGAGTTTCCTGGGATTCCGGGTATGGGGTAATTATAAGTAAAAGTGTCAGCTTTTAAATATTTCTTCCAGGGTGGTGGCTGAAAGGGGGAATACAAAATAAAAAGCGCTCAAATGAGTTAGAACTGAATATATATGCAAAATAAGGAATTATAAAGGGAATTTGTAAGTAATCACAAAAATTCTGCAGATACAAGTAAAAATAGAAATAATAAGGATCTAAACAGAAGGCCTTGAGATAAAGTTCTATTCATGAGAATTTTAATGTGGTTATAAGGATTTTTCAAAAGCTTTATTATTTTCAGTATTTTTTTAATGTTGTGATTCCATGGAAATGGGTACTTCCTATATCACTGAATAACAAAACTCTTCCAAATCTTAGGGATGATCTTCTCTTTGTTACTAATCCAAAAAAAAAAAAAAAAGTCACCACTTATTAACCAACCATTTTGGTGATGAACCATTTTTAAATTAGGTAAACTTACCTTTTGCACAACATGCTGTTAATGGCTTGGGCACAAAGACTTCATCTAATGAAGAAAGTGCTGGATTTGGAGTCAGGAATACTTGAGTTCAAACACTGTACCTGATACTTGTTAGCTACATGACTTTGACAAGGCACTTTCTGTCCTTCATTTTCGTCATCTGTAAAACAAGGTAATAATATCTATAGTGTTTACATCTAGGATTGTTGTGAAGATTAAAAAAAAAAATCTTGTCTATAAAATTCCCTGTAAATTTTAATGTACTATATAAATTCTCGTTATTTTTTATTATCTTTGATTCAAACTTACCAGGACTTGAAGTCTGATGCTATTCCAAGACCTCTTACTTAAATGAAGATGTAGTTATGAAATGCTTTGTCAAATAGTAGGCATGCTATATTAGTTAATTGTCATTAATAATCATAAAAAACTTCATGCAATTTAATAATTATTATTGAAATGATTATTTCTCTCATGTTAATAACCATTTATTATTGGGGAAATCCGGGATTTTTTCCCTTCCTATTTCCTCCTTCTTTACAAGATCAAATCAGCCTCTGTAGAATAGGGCTCATAATGAGATTGGATTTAACATTCTCTTCAATCTAGTTCAAACCCCACCCAAGAAATTCTAATCTAGTTGAAATCAAGCCCATTGTGTTCTAGTTAGACAGATCTAAGTGGAGGTGTGCCCCTTTTGTCCAGACTTCACTAGATGGGGATGGTCTGAGTGATTCAAACCAAAGCTTCCAGCCCTTCATTAGAATATGTCCATCTATCATTATAATTATGATATTCATTTTCTATTAATTGTTAACCAATCATAATTGATTGCCATCCATCAGGAATACCACTCTTCCAAGGGTATATAAGCTTTAATAGGCCACCAAGAGCCATCTTTGGGTTTATGAGAGGTCAAGTGACAGGACCTTATATTAATTATTCACTAGCCATAATTAATAAAATGATCAATTACCCAGAAACTATGAATCTTGAAATTTTCATACAACACATTAATATTATTGTATCTTATTATCATCACTATGACAACTCCATAAGTTAATTGGTCTGTTTGGTTGGAGAAAGTGATGATAAATGTTCATGTGATAGAAACCCAAAGCTGATCACTATCCCTATCACAATTGTTGCTAATTGATGGATGCTGTTTTGTTTTTGCCTTTCTCAAAATCGTGTAAGAACTCAATTCTTATGCAATCTTCCGAGAATATGCAAGGTTTGGTCTGTTTGTTGAAAATAATCAGACACAATAGAAATTTAGACAATATATGAGGTATAATTATATACTGAATACACTTCAGTTTACTATTTCAGTTTTGATATATTAATCTTTCCCCATTTTTCTTTTCTCAATAACTGAACACTTTAAATGAATAATAGAATAGTGCAAACTTAAAACCTTCATAATCTGTTGCCAAGGCTTTAACTGAGTGATTAAGAACTCATGCTGACTCATAATTCTATAATCATTCATCTCCATTAAACATTTACTGACTATATACTAGGTATAAAGGCAGTTAGGTAGTACTGTGGGTCAAGTATTAGGTGTGGAGTCAGAAATACTTATCTTCCTGAATTCAAATCTGGACTCAAACACTTACTAGTTGTGTTACCCCAGACAAGTCACCTAACCCTGTTTGCCTCAGTTTCCTTGTCTGTAAAATGAACTAGAAAAGGAAATGGCAGACTACTCCAATATCTTTGCCAAAAAAACCCCAAATGGGTCCTCTATGCTTGCCCTTATGGATGAAATTTCTTTCTGGTTCCAAACAAACCAGAAAGATGAAGTTTCTTTGATTTTAGAAAGATTGCAGATCCTCTCTGCTATCCCATATCCACAATTCATTCAGTATACTACTACTTCTTCCATTTCTAGAATTTCTATTTTCTTTGTGGCCTCTCAGCAGCCTTGGTGATAGATGGTCTGTGCTATTCATTAAGCCGGAATCAACAACCCTCCACGGACTAGAGACATAGGAGAAAGACCTAGTATATGTTTCTAATGCTGAATGGGCTGGGACTCATGAACATAAAGATAAATATTCCACTTCATTGTGCATCTAGAAATTCAAGTCTTTTTGTGCTGGGCATGTTCATTCCCAAGGCTTTGACAAAATACATTTAAAAATGTCAAGTGGAGAACTTAGGCATAGTAAGCCCTTCATCCATTACTTTCTCTGGTATTACACAAACATGCTCCTTTTTTTTTAACTGCCTTCACAGAGTTATTTTATAGTAGCTTTTCTTAGTGTCCTGAATCAAAACATGTTTTCCTCCTGGGAATTCATAATCAGGTGGTATGCTTTGGTTTATAAAATCAAAGAATCTCAGACTTAATAAGGTCTCAGAGGTCATGTAGGTCACTGTAGATCCTTTTCACCTGAATCTATATAAAAATCCTATCTACAAAAGCGACAATAAATCATCATCTAACATCCACTCAAGTATCCTCAGTTGGACTCCCAAGGCAATCCATTTTATTTTAGAACCGATCTTTTAGGAAGATTTTTCCTTATTTTGAGCTGAAATCTGTCTTTCTGCAAATTCCACCCATAGCATCTAGCTATGATCTCAGGTACCAGACAAAACAAGGTGAATATTCTTTTGAAGAACAATCCTTAAAAATATTTGATTGTTTCTTTTTAATTTATACAGTGCATATTTCTCTGCCCTATCTATATTAAGATGGTTGAATCAGCTACAATTCTCTCTCCTACTCCCAAGAACAATCTGTCCATATAAATCCTATTCTTCTGTGTGTATTCTCTTTCCCTTGGACCCCATGCCCTGTAACTGTGACCCAACGACTTCTTAAGGAGGATAACTTCCTCATCCATATACATGACTATCAACCTAGTAACCCCATAAAGATGGTTCCATCTGAAGACAGCTGCCGGGGAATTTTTTTTTTTTCATAATAAAATGCTATCATCCTTTGTATGAGTGCCTGGATAGAGAAGTAAAGAAATCTTCCAATTTGTTCTAGTATCTGCTTGAGGACTCACCTTAAGCCTTTAAAAATCTACTGGCTACTTAGGTCCCTTCCAAATCTTACTCTTAGTCACTTAATAAATATTTATTGAATGAATGTGTGATTCTAGATTAAATGGCTTGCCCAAGGTAGTAGGGGTTATTCTCTAAAAGGAGGAATTTGTTAGTGATTAGGATTTTAATCAGTTTCTGAATGGGTTAAGACGTAAAAATGAATGGAAAAAAAGAGAGAATTTAAAGGCATATAAGCATGTAGCATGGACCCAAGGCCCATTTCTACCTCTTCTCTGCAAACAGTCCATCAACTCCTCTTTCCCTCTTTAATTTGTGTCTGTGTATGTTTGTATGTATGATGTCCAAGATATTGATAGTACAAAAAAGTAAAAGATAGTTTCCCTCTTTCAGTCACTTGATCATTTATTTAACAAATATTAAGTCTTTGCTATCTGTAGAGTACATAGCTGTGTGACTCAGGGGATAGAGCACTGGGTCTGCAGTCAAGAAGACTCAAGTTCAAATTTGGCCACAAACACTAACTAGTTGTGTGGCCCTGGCCAAGTTAATTGATCTGTTTGTCTTAGAGAAGAAATTGGCAACCTCCAGTGTCTGCCAAGAAAACTCTGTGGACAGTCTGGCCCACAGAGTCACAACTGAACAATTAAGCAACAATTAAGCAACAAATGTGAGAGGATTACTGTGCTAGGCTCTGGGGAAGAAGATACAGAGTAAGAAATAAGATTTTTGCCTCTTGAAATTTGCAGTCTGGTAGGAACATGAAACTCAAATACAGATAACTACAATATTTATAATTTATATTTATTATATGGCAAATGACTCAATAAATTGCAACACAGAATGTCTTGTAAGATCCAAGAGAGCAAGATATTTCTTAGTTTCAGGAAACATATTTTAATGGAGGAAGGCAACCTGTAATTGAATGACAGTAAGGAGGGGAGAAGCAATGATATCCACATGGTACCAGGCATAATGATGGCCACTAAAGAACTTGGGACCCAGAAACATACAGCAAAAGCTGCTCATCACAACTGAGAGACACAGAGATGAAGTCTAAGTTTCCAGTGTGAGGAAGAGGAAAATAACAAGAGAATTCAGAAATAATATTCCAGGTAGAGAAAAGCATATTTTCCAAGGCCAAAGAGTATTCTAGTTTGGCCAGTGTATGAAATGTGTGCATGAGAGAATATGAAAAGGTAGGACAGCACTGGATTCAAGAAGGTCTTAAATTCTAGACAAAAGTATTTGAGCTTTATTCAGAAGAAAATATGAAACTGCTAAAAGTATTTTGAGCAGGAGAGTAATGTGACAAGGAGAAATTATCCTGGTAGTAAATGAAAGGATAGAAATGGGGGTATCAAATGGAGGAAAATCTGTTATGTGACTATTGCAGTAGTCCAATAGGTACTAGTATAATCCTGTACTAGAGTGTTAGCAATGGGAATAGAATTGAAGTTAGATACAATAATTAGGGAAGTGAAAGCTTTCTTGGATTTGGTATTTGGTAACTGATTAACACTTAACTATTCCAGTGAAATACCACAAGGATCTGTGCTTGTCCTCTTGCTTTTTAACATTCTTTTTAAATCCATGACTTTAATAATAGTAAAATATGTCATTCTTAGGAAATATGATGATGCCATAAAGCCAAGAAGAATAGCTCATACACTGGATGGCAGAGCCAGGATTGAAAAAGTTTTTAATAACCTAGAACAGCAGTATCAGACTCAAATAGAAGAAACAGAGGCAACTAATAGATGCATAAAGATCCCTGAAAGCTGCATATGGACTTAGTATTACCTACATATTATCTATGTTTTATTTTGATTCCTTACTTATTTTGTTAAATATTTTTCAATTACATTTTAGTCAGGTACAAATCAATCTTGGGATTATTGGAGACTTCCTGTGACCTGGGGTCTACACATTTGACAACTCTGGGCTTTTTCCTGACAATTTTTACTTTATCTCTACTTTATCCTTTACATTTTTTTTTTCTGAAATGAGCTATGCCATATGAGCATGAGTTGAAAGAATGGGGGGTGTTTATCCTAGAGAAATAAAGGATTAGAGAGGACCTTGGTAGCTTTCAAGTTCTCATATGATTGTCAAGGGGATTTAGCTTTGCTATATTTGGCCTTAGAGGGCATAACTAGGATCAATAGCTAGATAGAAATATATTAGGTTTGGTATAAGGTAGAACTTGTGCACTATTAGAACTGTCTCAAGGTGGAATGGGCTACCTTGCAAGGTTATGGATTTTTCATTATCAAAGGTTTTTAAAAACTTGAGGTTAGATGATACTTGTTGAGCATAACAGAGAGGATTCTTGGTCAAACATAGTAGTAAATGACCTCAAAAAATATTTTTCATTTCAGATTCTGTGATATTATCATGTATTCTTTTCCTTTTTCCTCTTATCTTCTAGTCTTTCTCTCCTTTCTTCTCATTGTTGTTCAGTTGTTCTCTTCCTTTCACATTGTTTATTCAATAGGGAAGAAAAATGCAAAAAAGATCCTTTGCCCTTTTTTCTTGTCTTATAATACCTTTTATTTGTTGATGTTGTTGACTTAATTCAGTCACACTCTTCATGACCCCATTTGGGATTTTCTTGGCAAAGATATTGTAATAGTTTGCTATTTCCTTCCTCAACAGATGAGGAAATTGAGGTAAACATGGTTAAATGACTTGCTCGGTGTCACACAACTCATAAGTGTCAAAACATTTTTTGAACTCAGGTCTTCCTGATTCCAAGACTAACACTTTATCCAATGCACCACCTAGCTGCCTGCCTTTTATTTACTCATGTATTATTTCACTTAAAGCTTTCTTATCTACTTCCTTTGGCATTTTCTTCCTCTCCCTATTCTCTATCACCCACGTGGCCCCCTCCTCCCACTGCTAACCACTTTAAAAAATAGACATTTGGAAGCTTTCTGCTGAGCAACTCCTGCTAAGTTATGGCTTTCATGCTGAGTGAATCAACACTTTCAGTCCAAAGGAAGGAGGTCCCACTGTTGAAATGCAGGGAGCCCTGATCACATTGGAGAAGATTGTACCTTGGGGCTTGTCGAGACTGACAGTACTGCTTTCATTTAGAAAACTTCAACTTCAGTAGTTAATCAGCTGCCAAATGACTATGTTCAGCAATGAATATGGGAATGTAGATAGTTGTAGCCAGAATGGTTCCTATTCTGATAATATGTAGGTATAGTTTTTATTATTGTTGTTTTTCCATGTTTTCACTTGTATCTGATTCTTCATGACCCAATTTGACATTTTCTTGACAGAGATACTAGAGTGACTTTGCCATTTTCTTGCCCAGATCATTTTACAGATGAGGAAACTGAAGCAAACAAGGTTAAGTTACCTGCCCAGAGACACACAGCTAGTAAATGTCTGAAAACAGATTTGAACTTAGGAAGATGAATCTTCTTGACTCCAGACCTGACTCTTTACATGCTATAATACCACCTAATATAGCTGGGATAGAGGTAGTATAGTCCTGTAAAATAAGCACTACAGTGAGAACTGAAACAGTTGGGTTCATAGGAGCATATCTTCAGTCCTAGAAAGAACTCAAAGGCTATGTGGTCCAATTCTCTTATTTTATAAATGACATTGAGATCCAGAGAGAGTAAATTTCTTGACTAAATTGGGTAATAAGTAAAAGATAGAATTTGAACTTGGGTTTTGTGACTATCCATTCACTGTTCTCTCTACTATACTGTGTTATTCAAGGTCACCTCTACTATTAACTCACTGTGTGACTTCAGACAACTTACTGTCCCTTTCCAGATAAGTTATATTATTTCTTAAAGGTTCCTTCCAGCTCCAACATGGTATAAATTCTACTACTTCTTAGTGTTTAGAAAGGAAAAATATGTATGAAATAACTATTTATCCATTTTTTCCCTTATTCTAAAGCCTTTACATTTTTAGTTACAGCAAGGTGGTAAAGTAAAATCATTGTAAACCAGAAATCTGAGATAAAATGGATTGACAGCATTTTTTTCTAAGAATTTCCTGTGGCTGAAGATCATCAGTGGCTTGAGGGAAATCATATCATATATATTCCTTCTCTCCTTCCCCCAACTTTTCTATCTTAATGAAATCTAGTTAACTTAATTATGAAACATAGCCTTGCATGGGAAAAGGAGAGACAACATCAGAAAAGGATAACTTTATATAGCTTATGGGATAGTATAGCATAGAAAAGGCAATCCAATTGTGCCAGTCCAATACTGATCATTGCCCCTCCCAAAACCTCTTTTTCCCTCCTGATAACTCTACTTAGATTTATATGTTTATCTTATTTATATGAAGTTTAGAGTATTTTAAATGATTTTAATTGATATATTTTGTTTTGACCCAACAAGCTCTTTCCCAATAAAGTCATGTCTAACAGCACTTTTCAATAACAGCAAAAACACTAGTAATAATTCTTTTGACAATTAAAAACAATAACAAATCATTGTTTGCATAATTTTTAGTAAATAAAGTGTAAGTAATGGCACGATAATTTTCTGTTTTTGTAGATTGCGATTTTTTTAAAAAGCTTTTTATTTGTATAACATATGTATGGGTAGTTCCCCAGCATTGATCTTTACAAAGCTTTCCATTACAAACTTTACCCCCAGTCCCCTCCCCTCCCCTAGATGGCAGGAAGTCCACTAAATGTTAATAATGTTGAAATGCTTGAGAAGTTATGCAAGAAAAATCCTATCTACAAGAAAAAAAAAAAGAATCAGAGAAAGGCAACACAATGCAAGCAAATGTCAATAGAGATCATGAAAATGTTACGTTGTGGTCCATATTTCATATCCCTCTCTCTGGGTGTATATGGTTTTCTTCAGTGAACAATTGGAACTGGTTTGAGACAATTCTTTGTTGCAGAGAGCCATGTCCATCAGAATTGATCATCATATAATACTGTTGTTGCTGTGTATGATGATCTCCTGGTTCTGCTCATTTCACTCAGCATCAGGTCATGCAAGTCCCTCCAGGCTTCTCTGAAATCGTCCTGCTGGTCATTTCTGACAGAGCAATAATATTCCATAACATTCATATACCATAATTTATTTAGCCACTCTCCAATTGATGGGCATCCATTCAGTTTCCAGGTTCTATCCACTACAAAAAGGGCTGCCACAAACATTCTTGCACATGTGGGTCTTTTTCCCTCCTCTAAGATCTCTTTGGGATACAGGCCCCGTAGAAACACTGCTGGGTCAAAGGGTATGCACAGTTTGACAACTTTTTGAGCATAGCTCCAAATTGCTCTCCAGAATGGTTGGATCCTTTCACAGTTCCACCAACAATGTATTAGTGTCCCAGTTTTCCCACATCCCCTCCAACATTCATCGTTATCTTTTCCTGTCATTTTAGCCAATCTGAAAGGTGTGTAGTGGTACCTCAGAGTTGTCTTAATTTGCATTTCTCTGATCAATAGTGATTTGGAGCAACTTTTCATATGACTAGAGATGGTTTTAATTTCATCATCTGAAAATTGTCTGTTCATATCCCTTGACCACTTATCTATTGAAGAGTGGCTTGAATTCCTATAAATATGAGACAATTCTCTATATATCTTAGAGATGAGGCCTTTA
>JAJPUD010001072.1:330214-423973 GCA_023553655.1 Myrmecobius fasciatus | reverse complement strand
TAGAGATATAAAATTGCCCCTTTAAACAGCTTTGGCCGTATCCCACAAATTTTGGTATGTTGTCTCCTTATTGTCATTCTCCTGGATGAAATTATTGATTGTGTCTATGATTTGCTCTTTCACCCATTCATTCTTCAGGATTAGATTATTTAATTTCCAATTAACTTTTGGTTTATTTTCTCCTGGCCTTATATTGCATGTGATTTTTATTGCATCATGATCTGAAAAGGATGCATTTACTATTTCTGCCTTTCTGTATTTGATTTTAAGGTTTTTATGCCTTAATACATGGTCAATTTTTATATAGGTTCCATGGACTGCTGAGAAAAAAGTAAACTCTCTACTGTCTCCATTCAACTTTCTCCATAGATCTATCATACCTAACTTTTCTAACAATTGGTTTATCTCCCTAGTTTCTTTCTTGTTTATTTTTGGTTTGATTTATCTAATTTTGAGAGAGCAAGGTTGAGATCCCCCACTAGTATCGTTTGGCTGTCTATTTCTTCTTGCATCTCTCTTAATTTTTCCCCTAGGAATCTGGATGCTATTGAACTTGGTGCATATATATTTAGTATAGATATTGCTACATTATCTATGGTACCCTTTAATATCCTTCCTTCCTTATCTCTTCTGATTAGATCTATCTTGGCTTTTACTTGATCTGAGAAAAGGATTGCTACCCCTGCTTTTTTTGTTCACCTGAAGCATAATATTTTCTGCTCCAGCCGTTTACCTTCATCCTATATGTGTCACTATGTTTTAAATGTGTTTCTTGTAGACAACATATTGTGGGATTCTGGTTTTTAATGCAGTCTGCTCTCCGCTTCCGCTTTATGGGAGAGTTCATCCCATTCACATTCACAGTTAGAATAACTAATTCTTTATTTCCTGCCATCTTATTTACCCAAGTTATGTTTTCTCCTTTCCTTTCCCCTTTCTCCCTTCCCCCCTCCTCAGTACTTTGCTTTTGATGACCCCCTCCCCCAAACAATACTCCACCCTTTAGATCTCCTCCCCCTGTTTTTACTCCTTTCCCCTGGTTCTTCTATTTTCCCTTCTATTAGTTTGTCCCTTACTTTTCCTCCTTTCCCTCCCACTTCCCTCTAGCAACAGACAAGTTTCTATGTGAAATCAAATGTCTGGTATACACTTTTAGAGCCCAACCTGATGAGAGTAAGATTTACACAGTGCTCATCTCCCTCCCCTCTTTCTCTCAATTATATTAGGTTTTCTTTGCCTCTTCAAGTGATTTTACCTTGTTTTTACCTCCTTTTTTTTAGATCTTATTTTACCACTTTTTCCTTCTTTTCCCCAGTATGACCTTTTCCCCTCTAATTCTCTTTTTCATATTATCAAAGTAATATCTAGTTAATTTTACCCCCAAACTTTAAGTATCCCCCTAGTAAAAATAAAGTTCTCAAGAGTCCTTTCCTTTTTACCTTTTTATGCATCTCTTGAGTTCTGTGTTTGGGTGTCGAATTTTTTGTTCAGATCTGGTCTTTTCATTAGAAATAGGTGAAATTCACCTATATCATTGAATGACCATCTTCTTCCCTGGAAGATAATGCTCATTCTAGCTGGATAAGTTATTCTTGGCTGTAATCCAAGTTCCTTTGCCCTTCGAAATATCTTGTTCCAGGCCCTTTGATCCTTCAATGTGGGGGCTGACAGATCCTGTGTGATTCTAATTATTGATTCTCGGTATTTGAATTGTTTCTTTCTAGCTGCTAGTAGAATCTGTTCCTTGGTGCTATAGTCCTGAAATTTAGCCACAGTATTCCTTTGGGGTCTTAATTTTGGGGTCTCTTTCAGGAGGTGATCGGTGAATTCTTTCAATGGTGATTTTGCCCTTTGATTCTACAATCTCAGGGCAGTTTTCTTTCAGGATTTCCTGGAAGATAGTGTTTAGATTCTTTTTTTCATCATGGCTTTCAGGAAGTCCAATAATCCTTAGATTGTCTCTCCTAGATCTATTTTCCAAGTCAGTTGTTTTTCCTAGGAGATATTTCATATTTTCTTCTAATTTTTCATTTTTTTTGTTTTTGTTTGACTGATTCTTGAAGTCTTATTGAGTCATTTACTTGCATTTGTTCAATTCTTATTTTTAAAGTGTTGTTTTCTTCAGTTACCTTTTTAAGCTCCTTTTGTAACTGGCCAATTTGTTCATTGCACTCTTTTTCCACTTCACTAATTTTATTTTTTAATAAATTGGTGTCTTTTTCATATCTCTTTTGCAGGGCATCATATCCTTCTTGCAAGATACTGTATCCTTCTTGCACTGATTTCAGTTTATTTTCCCATTTATCCTCCAGCTCTCTTTTGAGGTTCTTTATGCAATCTTCCAGAAAGGCCTTTTGAAAAAGTGACCAGTGATGGTCTTTAATACCTTCTTCTGGTATTTTGTCTAAAGGAACCTCAAGATCTGGGGTCATCGCTTCTTTGCTAGAAGCTTGATAGAAGCTGTCTATGGTGAGAGCTCTCTTTTGCTTCTTCATTTTTTTTAGACAGCATGGATATCTCTTTAAGGTAGGGAAAAAAAAAACGGTGGCTGGAAGGCAGCTGAAGAGCTTTGCCCTGGGGCACTTCGGCGAATTAACTTAAGGTGCTGTGTCGGTGGGGGCTAGGACTAAGTCCAAATTACTCCTTAAACAAGGCAAGTCTGCCAGAACACCTGCCCCCAATCAGGGCAGAGTGTCCCGAGTGCCTCAGATAAACTCCAGGTGTTTGGAATTTGGAGTTTGGAGTTTGGAATTTCTGCCAGGATGAGCTGAGCTGAGTCCCACCCTCACTTCCGGCCTACACAGGAGTCGTCTATTTATCTCTCTGTCCAAGTCAGACAAACCTGATATGAAGTTCTCCAGAAAGCAGTGTCCAAATATTTCAGAGTTCGTTGACTTGAAGATCAGTTCAGAGGCTTATTTTATTGTTGATTTGAGAGAAGATTGGAGGAAAGGCAAAGAGTCACCTTTTCACTCCGCCATCTTGGCTCTACCCCCCTCAGTTAATCCTAGATTTCGGTTTCTTATAGAAAGGAAGTATATTTTGACCTCAGGAATCCAGAATTAATATTGACCACTGTATTTTACTTGAATTCTATTGACTTTTAGTATTGTTTTTATTAATATTAATGCAGTTGTATATTTTTAGTTCTGTTTTCTTCATGCTGTTTCTACAAGCCTTCTCATGTTTCTTAAAGTTCCTAATTTCTATCATTTATCTCAGAACACCTTTTAGCACCATGTGACAAAAGTTATTGCTTTCTCTCCAACCTACCATTATCTTACTCTCTAGGCCAAAGGAATATAAGTTTTGATTGCTAAAACATGACAAGCTAGCTATGGTTCATGGGCTAGATTTCTTTCATAAGGACCATGCCTTAAACACAAATCATTCTGGTCAACAGTAGGTTCCACCCAAAGCCTACTTATGTCATTGGTTGAATCCTGATGACTCAGTCAGTTTCTTTTTAGGCCAGAAATCCCAAGGATCTTCCCTTCCTAGATAACTTTTTTGGCCTTTGAGTTCATTTTTTGCCACCTTTATAATATAACTTTGAATACCAAATGGGGTTTATTTCACTTAAACTGAGACTGGTAAAGACCTTAACTTAAAAAGATCAACAACTTCCACTTTATCTAGGGCCATTTTCAGCCATCCTGATCTATACCTAATCATTGGATTCAGATGACTTCAGAGGAGAAAGTGATAACTTTGTACAATCCTCCCTCACTTCAGTCCAATTCATTTGCAAGTCATGGCATCACCTCCCTATTCTACTTTGAAAGAAAAACAGCAATCATCTAACTCTAAATCTATAGTCATATGGGGAGGGGAAGAGTACAAATCCTTTCATTTTCAAAAGATGAGAGGGCTAGAGAAGGAAAGGAGACAAGAACACTGAACTTATAGAAAAGTTCAACTAAAAGGTTTTTTTTGTTCTTTTTCATTTGTGTTCCAGAAGCAGCTTGGA
The DNA here is from genome assembly GCA_023553655.1 of Myrmecobius fasciatus. Classification (NCBI taxonomy): domain Eukaryota; kingdom Metazoa; phylum Chordata; class Mammalia; order Dasyuromorphia; family Myrmecobiidae; genus Myrmecobius; species Myrmecobius fasciatus. Next base: position 420,003 of record JAJPUD010001072.1, on the reverse strand, counting down.
AGAACAATTTATTAAGGATCATAATTTAGGTCCAGGAGGGAGAATAGAGACCATTTAGTTCAAACTCCTCACTTTACAAAGATAAATAAATGCCAAGGCTGGAAAAGATGAGATGCCCTTGCTTAAGAAAAGTTGGGATGTTAAACCCAGTTCTTATCTCTTTGTGTGTATATGTGTGTATGTATATGTATATGTGCATGTATGTGTGTCTGTGTATCTGTGTGTGAATGGGACAGCTACTTACAAAAGTGTCTCCTTTTTCAGCAGATAATTTATATAAAGTGTTAAAGTATCTGATATTACAAACCAAGTAAAAGAAAACGACTTAGATGAGTAACCTAGAATGAGCTTGGATGTCCAATCTTTTAGGACGGTCTAAAAAACCTTGTAATAGCAAATTAAGACTTTAAGATGAGGTTTGGTAACATTTTACTAATTATATAGGGTACAGGTGTTGATTGAGGCAGTGTGTGAAATATATATGCCCAGGGGTTCTATAAAATATCAAGCTCAAATAAGACCTAAGAGAAGGATAATTCTTTGTAATTTTTCCTAATTAGTATCTAAGTACTCAGTTTTACCTTTGTATTTAGACTCAAAAAATTTCTTTTGATTTAAAAAAAAATTGATCTGAGAACAAAGCACAGAGCTAAGTTCTTAATGTTTGCTTTTTATATTCAGTCAATTATTTTAAAGTACAAATATAGAGAGGACTATCATTCAGATATTTACCAATGTCATGAAGTTAATTCTCATTAGGTGGACAAAACAACAATTCACAAACTAAGATTCTATTGTTATTAATAGCCTATTTTTGGATAGTACTTTATACCTTATTTTCTAATCGTTTTTATATCAATCATTAAATTTGAAGTTTACAATATCTTTATGAGATATTTTTTGAAAGTGGTCAACGTAATTAGGATTACATGACTTGCCTGTGATCACACATCTAGTAAGTATAAAATGTCTGAGGCTGGATTTGAACTTTATCCATTCCATCACCTAATTGCCCCAAGAGATATTCCATAGAATTTTAGAGCTAGGATGTATCTCAATGAGTTTATAATCCAAACTTTATCTGAAAAAGAATCAGATAATCTGATATAATTGGTGCCAAGAACTTTGCAAGCCTTAAAGATCTTTAAATGACATTTGGTGGTGATGGTGGTGGTGGTGGTGGTGGTGATGGTGGTAGTAGTAATAATAGTAGTAGTAGTAGTAGTAGTAGTAGTAGTAGTAGTAGTAGTAGTAGTAGTAGAAGTAAGTAGTAGTAGTAGTAATCATTGACTCCTGACTTTATTCCCTGAGCCTTCTCACTGTACCCCTACTGAGTTTATGCAATGTTTATAGAGCAATATAAGAATGACTGGTAAAGGTATAATAATCAGGCTTTCTAAAAAAATGCATATAAAACCTCTCAGTCTGTCTGTCTCTGTCTCTTTGTCTCTCTATCTGTGTCTCTGTCTGTCTCGACTCTTTGTCTCTCTGTGTCTCTGTCTGTCTCTCTCTCTCTACATATATATATATATACACATATATGTATTTTATACATATATTTTATTAAAAATTTCCTTGCTAAATTTGAAATTTTATTTTATTTTATTTTGAACTTAAGATATAAAACAAGCATTTCTCTAACATGAGAGAATAGGGGAGAAAAGGATGATTGCATATGAAACTACAAATATATTGTGTACAACTTGTTATTCTTTTTGAATATATAGAAAAATTATCATGTCACTTTCTTTTTTCCTTTTTTCTTCCCTTCCCTACTCCCATTCTAGAGAAGCTATGATTAGATACAAATGTGTGTATATAATATATGTATGTGTATCTATGTGTGTGTATCTCTCTATATATATGTGTGTGTGTGTGTGTGTGTATGTGTGTGTGTGTAGGTATACATATATATTATTCTCTAAATATTTTTATTTATCAGTTCTTTCTCTGGATGGAAGATAGAATCTTCCTTCATATTCTTTTGTATTTAATTTAGGTATTAATAATAGTTAAAATGACTTAGTCACTCAAAGTTGTTCTCCAAACAATTATTAAATTCTTAAGACTATTACATTTTTTAAAGAGTTTAAGATTCTTTTTTAAACATTTTGATTTCCAATTTTTCCCTCCTACATCTCGTCTACCCCTTGAGAAAGCAAAGAATATGATATCAGTTATACAGATAAAATCATTCAAAGCATATTTCCACATTAACCATGTTGCAAAAGAAAACAGATACACACAAAACAAGGAAAATAAAGAAAGTGAAAAAAATATGTTTCAATCTGCACTAAGACCACAGTTCTCTTTTTGGTGGTAGATAATATTTTCATCATGAGTCCTTTAGAATTGTCTATAATCATTGTATTTATCAGAGTAGCTGTGTTTCATAACTGAAATCATTATGATATTCTTGTTATTGTCATGTACCCGCACTTTTTAAGTTTATTTAAACTTCTTCTCATTCAATTGTTTCATTCAGGTCTGACTTTTTGTGATCTCATTTGGGGTTTTCTTGGCAAAGATACTTGAGTAATTTGCCAATTTCTTCTCTACTTCATTTTACAGATAAAGAAATTGAGGCAAATAGAGTTAAATGACTTGCCCAGCACCACATAGTAAATGTCCAAAGTCACATTTGAACTCAGGTCTTTCTGATTCTAGCCTGGCCCTCTATCTAATTATAGTGCTGAAAAAAAATCTATTACATATCTAATAAATGATCATCCAGTCTTTGCTTAAAAAATTCCATTGTGGGAGAACTTACTACCAAGGTAGCCTATTCCACTTTTGAATTGTTCCACTTGTCAGAAAGTTCCCCCCCACCCAAATGTAAAGCCTACATTTTACTCTTTGCACCTTCTACTCATTGCTCCTAGTTTTTATCTCTCAGCCTAAGGAGAAGAAATCTCATTTGTCTTCCATGTAGATGATGAAAAACTAAGATCCAAGTCATAAAGACTTAAATGATTCATCCAAGATCATGTAAGTAGTAGAAAGAGCCTATATAGAACCTGTGTCCTGAACCCTATTTGTTACTCTTCTTACCCTTCTATTATTGTGCCAAAACCATGGTACATAAGAGACAGGGGTGCAAGCATCTGAAAACTGAGAGTAGTTAGTAGTTAACATTTATATTGCTTTAATATTTACAAAGTGCTTTACAAATGGTACTTCATCTTATCCTCACAATCCTGAGAGGTAGTTATTATCCCCATTTTACTAATGAAGAAACCAAGGCAGATAGAAATTAAGTGACTTGTCCAGGGGCATTCAGTTAGTAATTTTCTGGAACCAGAATTGAATTTAGATCATCCTTGACTCCAGATCCAGTGCTTTATTCACTGTGACACTAACTGCCTCTCCTACCTCTACTTACCTAATGTGAAATCAGTTCTGATGTGGAATGTTCTGAAACCGGCCATCAAACTGCATTCAAAGGTAAATAGTCAACTAAGCCAATGAGTATGGAATAAGAACACATAGTTAATCAGATGTCAGAGCAAGATAATTCATTAGAAATATTAAATGATATCAGGGACCAGGCAATAAACAGGTTTCAGAGATCATATTAAGGTGAAAAGTCCAACTAAGATTCAAGAACTACATAACTATTAGTAGTACAAGGGAGATAGTGAGTCAGAAACTAGAAGTCAGGACAAAAGAAAGGAGACACCAAAGGACAAGGAGATTCTGAAATGAAGGTCATTTCTGCCACAACAAAAGCCTCTTTTGCACTTCATCTTGTGGCAAGAATCAGTGACAGCTGTCTAGCAATATACTAAGAGTTTAGTACGCAATTGGATTGGATCACATAGAGAAAAAACTAAGACAAAAATATAGGTGGTTTTGAACCATATCACTTTTGTGAGTTTGAAATGAACAATTTTTAAATTGTCATAATTCTATTGACCTGTTTGGGACAATTTACATGTATTCATGGTGGAGAGTGATAGAGCCAAAATCTCTTATTTTTAAAGGGCATATCCAGGAACCAGTAAAAACCTTTTGTGATAAGAGAAGTTTTTGTCTTCAACAACAAGAAATTAGGAACAGGAGTGAGGTAGCACTTTTGTATATCTTTCTCCCTTTTTGGAATGAATCATGGATCTGGTGACCATGTTTTCCAACTAGCCTTTGGCCTATGTGATGTGGCCCAGTGGCATCAGGGATAGTGTGATTTCCTTAGTGAAATATGCTTGACATCTTTACTCAATGCCCTATTACCCTTTGATCTGTCTATTAAGCATTGCGTTTCTAAATGTTTGCCCAGAGATTCATTGTCCCCTAAATCCTGCCCTCCTCCATGTTCCCTTAGAAAGTCATTAGCTGTGGAAGAAAATTTATCATGTGGCTGAGACTGAAGCATTAACACCTGGAGACTTTCCAGTCATGCTCTTTCCAGATGAAAACGTCATGGCTTTGGAGCATAAGATTAATTTTTTATGTGCTAAAGAATGTCTTGGGAAAAACCAGCCTCTGTTCCTTTGTCTGGAAAACATCATATGTTCAGGAAAGTAGTTATTGGAGTTTCAAGAGGCTATGTCAGAAAATAGTCTTCTTATTTGCTCCACTAAGATGAGTAAGTTGAGTAACTCAGAATATTTGTAAGCACCTGGCATAAACTTGACACTGCAGATCATTTCTCTGGCATTTGAATTGTAGGGTTCCCTTCCAGTTCCTCTTCAAACTGCTTTAATGCCATTTGGATAGTTCTGATCAGGCAATTATGTGCTTTGGTTGAGTCTGGGCTATAAAAAGAAAGTCTATAGGAAATGTGTCTGCAGAAAAGTATTGTTTTTTGTTCTCTCCCTGTCAATGATGACATAATAAGGATGATTATATTTTATAAAATGCATAGTTAAATGAGGGAGAGAGAGAGTCTAGGGTCAGTAGCTTATAATGATAAGCTTCTTGCTTAAATATTACTTTAGGCTGTTAGATGGAAAGACTGCTTACAAGCCCAGGGTAGCAGAAGTATTGTTGCTTAGGATAACTGGTTTTCCTTTTGGAACACAAGTCATGCTGTGTGTTCTTGGTGGTGGATTATTTTGATAAGTCTAATACCTTTTTAACAGTAATTGCAAGTTAATGTCCAGCATTTTGCCTTGACACTGGTTTTGTTGAGAGTGCTACCCATGGCCCCAGTTCTTTTGCTTTTATGTGATTGCTGAATAATTTCTTTTTCAAGCCTGCCCTGTTATAACAGCAACTCTTTTTTTCTTACTTTAACTGTCTTTTTCTCATGGAGATTGTGGAATTGATTCACAAACCACTTGGTTTTATACTTTGTAGAGTGCTTTGGTTGGACTTAGCTCTTTCATGCTGCCAAGATGCATATTTACTATGTATAATTTCATTCTTAAGACATTCATTGCATTTAAAAGAAAGCAGACTGCCTAGGATTCTGGGTGGTGATGGAAAAGTAGGAAAAAAATCTCTAAAACTGGAATAAGGAGAATTACAATTAAATCCTGTTCTATTTTCTTATTTTTTAAATAACATTTTATTTGTGTTTTGTTTTAATATCATTTCCCAATACATCCTTAGAGGGACAAAAAAGAAGGGGAAAATGTGTAACAAAATTGTCCCCCATATATTGAAAGACTCTTGACATTAAATTATGCAGTGTGGAACACTTTTTTGTGTTCCACATCTGAAAGAAACTGAGGGAAGTGCCTTTGGATATAACTTTTGGTATAAGCTTGACCATTAAAGTATTAGATCATTCAATTTTGGTAGATTTGTTATTATTCTTTACCTTTACATTATAGTTATTTTGCATATTGTTTTCTATTATTCTTACTTCTTTTCATATTAATTCACATAAGTCTTATTTCTCTATATTTATCACATTCATTATTTCCTACAATATGGGAAAGTTCTATTATATTCATATCCCATAATTTGCTCAATCATTCTTCAAACAGTGAGCTTCTCTTTGCTTTTAGTTCATTTCTACAACTAAAAGAGCTATGATAAATATTTTGGTGTTGATGTTTCTGTCTTTTATCATTGGAGTAATTAGAGCTTTCCATCCTTAGGTGGAAAATTTAATTACATTTTTGTCATAATTCCACATAGCTTTTGAGAATTGTTGAAACAATTCATAATTCTACCAGCTTTTTACCATTTCTCCAAAATCAACTAGTCCTAGCTTTTGTCATTTTTAACAATTTGATGAGTTTGAAGTGAAAACCTCCGAGTTATTTTGATTTACATTTCTCTTATTATTGTAATTTAGAGCAATATTTAATATGGTTATCAGTTAGAGTACTATTTTTTTCTATCCTTGACTACAAATTTATTGGAGAATAGCTTTTATTCTTTTGTGTTATTGGATATTAAAACCTTATTAATATCTGATGACTAAGATTATTTTCCTAGTCAATTGCTTAATTTCTTATCCTACTTACAGTAATTTTGCTCATGTAAAGCTTTTCAACTTTATGCAATCAAAATATTCTGTTTTCTCTTTTGTAACCTCCTCTACCCCTTGTTTGTTTAAGTCTTCTGAAAGATTTCTATTCAAAAGCTGCCAAGATCTTTTAGTTCTAATTTTTACAGCTATTTATTTGTTCGATTCCACATTTTCCTTTTGTTTATCTTTCTCTTAGTTCTATTTTTGAGAGAAGAATGAGGTTTCCTAATATTCTTTTACTATTAATATGTATTTATAATATAATTAATTTTTCCATAATGAATTTAGATTTTATGTTATTTCATAAATTTATATTTAACACTGTGTGTTTTGCTTCTATGATTTCTTTTAGCATAATGTAATTTCATTGCTTATCTCTATTGATATTTTGAATTTTCACTTTTTGAATGATTGCAACTATTTCTTATAGATACTAAATTTTGTTCCACTCATTATTGTTTTATGTTTCTTTACTTTTAAGAAATATTTCTTGTATTTAGGAGATTGTTGGGTTTTGTTTTCTTATGTAATTGTGCCACACTCTCATTTGGATTACTTTCTTTAGCCCATTCACATTTATAGTGGTGAGTGCTAGGACTTCTATTCCCTTTTCTTTTCTCTTTATTTTTTGTTCTGTTGAATTGTTCTTTATCCCTTTCCACTTTGAAATCAGAATTTTGCCTTTGTGAGTAATTTTGTTTAAGCTGTTTTAACATAGAATAGTTTATACAGGTCTGGATTTAGAGTCAGGAAGAGTGTGTATATGTTTGTTTGTGTGTGTGTGTGTGTGTGTGTGTGTGTGTGCGCGCGTTTCTTTTTTTCTTTCTATCCCTCCATCTCTCTTTGTCTCTGCCTCTGTGTGTGTGTGTCTATCTGTCTGCCTGTCTTTCTCTCATCATTGAAATGGAGAATCCTTGATTCAGCCTTAATCCATACTACATCTGAACAGGTAATTTTCCACAGTATATTTGAAAAATATTTACTTAGACTTTAATTAAAAGCCTTCTGCTAGAGGGAATCTACTACCTACTGTGACAGTCAATTCTACTATGGGGCAGCTCTGATTGTTAAGAATTTTCTCTTTATATTGTCCTGAAATTTGCTTCTCTGCAACTGCCACCCATGGTCTGCTGGGCTTCTGCCTCCTGGGACCAAATGAAACAAATCTAACCTTTCATTCACATGCCAAATCTACAAATACTTGAAAACAGACATTATTTAGCCCTACAATTTTTTTTCATCTTTCTGTATTATCAATGATTATTTTATCTACAAGATAGGCTTATATTTCCTCCTAACTTCTAGAAATTAAAGTGGCTGAACCATTTTTCGTAAGGAGATATTCAGTACACCTAATCTGAATCTATAAACACTAATAAAGTCTCTCAGGAATTCATGTTGGTGTTTTAAACTATAATTCTTTCAGTTTACAGTAGCTCCAGGTATCCTAATTAATTTTTTTCCATGAGAAAATGCTATTACTAGGAAAAGCAAAACCATTATTTTCTCAGGGTTTTGTCAGATATTTGGGAGCCTTGTTTTCATCTGCTCATAGACTATTTTGGGACCAAACAGAAGGTTTGGAATCCACAGATAGGCATTTGATAAGCATATTCTTCTTTAAGGAAAAAGGAAAAAAAGAGAAGCAGTGGCATTATTGGTACTATGGATTCAGAAAGACATTTATTATCATTCGCCACAGATTATATCTGACTGAAGTTTCAAATGGGGGCATAGGAAAGACAGAGTTGAATGTAGTAGTAATATGGCTATTTAATGATACTCTTCTTAATGATTAAGAAGAGTCATTTGGGGATGGGGTTTGGTCTTGGTCTGTGATTTCATTACTATGGGGCACTCTTACTATGGAAACTTCCTTTGCCAATATAGATCAACACCTCATCTAGTGTTCATTAAGGCTAGCTGATTGCAAGTTTAAGGCAGAGAATGTGGAGAGTAAGGGTGAGGTTTTTCATGTAACTACTTAACTAATCCCTCTTTTTCCTTAAGGATAAGAGATTTTATACTTAGAAGACACTATCATGCCATTCTTTGGAAGAACATGGGGAGGGAACAAGCAATCACTGTCAGTTGTTTATGTTCACTACTGGCTGCTTGTTATGGCCTCCTTCTGTGGCTTTAGATGAGCTGAAATAGATCCTCGGGTGCTGTGGCACCTGAGGCAGAGATAAGAAGTGGAGATGAAGGGAAAGTGGTAGTGATGTAAGATTGACTGGATAGCAGATACAGCAATGGAGTGAGGGTGAAATGAACTGGAACCTTAGGAAAATCTCAAAGGAGGTGACATAGGAAGTAGGATAACTTCCTCTTGGTACATTTTATCCTTTAAAGTTCTGTTATTCCTATAGGACCCCAAGATACAATCTCTTTCTTCAATCCTTTTCTGAATTTCAGGTACTGAAGAGGTCTGGAAATTTCATCAATCCTTAATTCATAATCCTCATCCAGGAGAAGTTAGGATAATTAGGAGAATTTGGAAGAGGTGGACGGAGTAGCATCTAATAAACATCTCATTTATTTTTGATTGTCTTTACAATATATGCCTCCTTTTCCACATCCCAGAGATACATAACTTATAACAGAGAATAAAAAATAGAAAAAAAGACTAGTCCATGCACTCTAACTATAGCATTAAAAAATCAGATATACATAATATTCTACTTCATACTCTCCTACATCTTCAAAACCTGTAAGGAGGGGAATATATTTTCTCATATCTCTTTGGTATCAAGCTCAACCATTATAATTTCATGGTATTTGGTTTCAATTGTAGTTTTCTACTTTCATTGTTTTAATCAGTTTGTTTTCCTCATTCTGCTTACTTCACTTTGCAGCAATTAATTTTTCTTACCTATTTCTACTTTTTCATTGTTATTTATAGATGAGTAGTATCTTATTACAGTCATGTGTCACAATTTGTTTATTCTCTAACTGCTGAACTTCTTTCCTGAGCCTCCCACTCCTACTTTTTAACAACCTCAGCTAGGGTAAAAGCATCTGTTTTGGTTCCTCCATAGTATACTCTGCCCTGATTCCTACCTGAATTCTTTTTTTTTCTTTTCTTTCTTGTGGCTTGGCAGAATTGACATCAGCTCTGGAGAACTGAGGTGGCTGGATTGCAAAGTGGTTAGAATAGTAGGCATGGAGTCAGAAAGACTAATTTTCCTGAGTTCAATTTCTGCTTCAGATATTTACTAGTTGTGTGATCCTGAGCAAGTCATTTCATTCTTTTTTCCTCAATTTCCTCCTTTGTCTAATGATCTAGAAAAAGAAATGGCAAGCCATTCCAATAGTTTTTGCCAAGAAAACCCAAATAAGATTATAAAGTGTTGAACACAATTGAAAATGAATGAACAATGAAAACAACTAGAGGATTAAAAAGTTCAAGTAGTTTGGAGAAAATTATTAATCTTTCATATTGCTGGTCACATGATCCAAAAGTCAAATACATTATTAAATAAAATGTATATGGCTACCATTTGGATTTCTTATGTAGTGATGGATTGTGAAGGTGATGAGTTGTAAGGGGACATCCTAAAAGCTTGCTTGAGGGTAAAGGTGTTCCTGTTTTAGTAATGCTGAAACTTATTCTCTCACCTTTTCAGCTTGTGAGAAAGAATTCTTAAATTTTCTCTATGAACATTTACATATCAGAAATTGGCAAACATTATAATCAGGCTTGATTCATTGTTTTGTTGATTATTTACACTTAAGTGAGAGACAAAATATCAATACTATAGACTAAATTTAAAAGTGTGTTGTATACATTTTGGAGGAAGGGAGAGACTAATATTTACCAGCCCATTACTAATTTGAATCCTGGTCTTTCTGACTATATCACTATTGGATATATATGTGAAAAGGGGACTATTTACAAAATTCAGATCAAGCATTTCTTTTCACATTAGTTTGATGATAAATATAAGTCAACCCTTGTTTGTCAGTATTAGGAATATCCTTTTTTATTTATTCAATATAGTAATTTTAAACACTTAGTTGATTTTTATTCCCAGCCAACATACTTTTCTTGTTTTTTTTAATGTCTCCCCTCATTAGCTCAGTTGATGTTAATTCAGTTTTGTACTCATCATGTTATTCATTCAGATCAGTTGTAACCCACTCTTTGTTACCTCATTTGGGGTTTTCTTGGTAAATTTACTGAAGTGGTTTGCTAGTTCTTTCTCCAGCTCATTTTACAGATAGGGAAAGTGAGGCAAACCGGGTTAAATCACATAGCTGGTAAGCATCTTAAGTTGGATTTGAATTTGATTCCAGACCTGGCTCTCTTATTTATTGATACCACCAAGTTATCCTTTTTATTAGCCTTAATCAATTATGAATTGAATGATTTTTTTTCTATATCAGATTTTGGATTTCATTGATATAAGAAATTTCCTAAAAGAAAATTCCCTCTATTGAGTCTTAGAGAGTAGCATGCTATCATTGAGACTTTAAGTGATTTGCCAAGGATCTCAAAATCAGTATAGATCCAATGGAACTTGAGCCTAATGTCTTCCTAATTCAAAGGCTGATTTCCAATCCAATGGCAGATGCCACTCTGCTTTTATTTAATGGGAAAAAATATGCTGAGAAGAGAAAATAACATGGAAATGTAAAGCTGACCAAAAATTATTTGGATTATCTGCTTTTAGAAATAATCTATACTTTCCATTCTTTGGCATAGATAATTGAGAGTCAACTGCATTTCTCCTTGTTTTTTTCTGCAATTTTATGATGCTAGATATGAATGAATAAGTTGTTTCTTCTTCCCTCAGCTTAATTGACTGAGGTATATACCTTTTGGTAAAATAGTACATGAGCTCTGCAATTTATCTACTTTGAGAGAAAGGAGAATAGCAATCTTTCTGGTTGAATTTCCTTTTTAATGGCTATACCAAGATGAGAATTCTCTTTTTTATTATTAAAGCTTTTTATTTTCAAAATATATACATGGGTAATTTTTCAACATTGACTCTTGCACAGCCTTCTGTTCCAAATTTTTCTCTCCTTCTTCCCACTACCTCCCCTAGATGGCAGGCAGTCCAATACATCTTAACTAAGTTAAAATATATGATAAATCCAATATATGTATACATATTTATACAGTTATCTTTCTGTACAAGAAAAATCAGATATACAAGAAAAAAATCTGAGAAGGAAAACAAAATGCAAGCAAACATCAAAAGAAAGCGTGAAAAAGCTATATTGTAGTCCACACTCAGTTCCCACAGGCCTCTCCCTGGGTGTATAAGGCTTTCTTCATCACTGAACAATTGGAAGTGTTTGAAACATCTCAGTGTTGAAGAGAACCATGTCCATCAGAATTGATCATCATATAGTCTTGTTGTTGCCATGTATAATGATCTCCTGGTTCTGCTCATTTCACTTAGCATCAGTTCATGTAAGTCTCTGCAGGCCTCTCTGAAGTCATCCTGCTGGTCACTTCTTACAGAACAATAATATTCCATGACATTCATATACCATAATTTATTCAGCCATTCTCCAACTGATGGGCCTCTATTCAGTTTCCATTTTCTAGCCACTACAAAAAGAGCTGCCACAAACATTTTTGCACATGTGGGTCCCTTTCCTTCCTTTAAGATCTCTTTGGAATACAAGCCCAGTAGAAACATTGCTGGGTCCAAAGGGTATGTATGCACAGTTTGATAACTTTTTGAGCAAGTTCCAAATTGCTCTCCAGAGTGGTTGGATCTGTTCACAGTTCCACCAACAATGTATCAGTGTCCCAGTTTTCCCACATCCCCTCCAACATTTGTCATTATCTTTTCTTGTCACAAGATGAGAATTCTCTGCACAGGAAGATGCAGATTTAATTTCCATACAATTTCTTGGCCCGGAAAAGTTAGGTTTATATGGCTGGAATATTGATAGAAGAATTGAGATGGTGCGCCTAACTAATCTGGTTCCCAGACATCTCTGCCAAATTCAACAAACAGCTGATAGTGCAATAGATAGAATGCTAGGCTTGGGGATAGGAAAAAAATATCATACTTAGCTGTGTGATCCTGGACAAGTCACAACCTCTGTCTACCTCAGATGAAGATAATAAATATACAGATGAAGATAATAATAACACCTGAATTGCAGAATTGCTTGGAGGATCCAATGTGATAATATTGTAAAAAAAAAAGTACTTATTACACTGCACCATAAAAGGCACTAATATAATTAGTGCATATGTAACATATAAATGTTTATTCCTTTCTTTCCCCACCAAATAGTTTCTGAGCTTTCATTTATTTCCCTTGCTCTTTAGTGAATGATATTTTTTAGTCTTTTGCACATCACCAGTGTGAGAATGCCAATTTCTTTGTTGGCTTTTATTTCTAAAAATTCCCTGGTTCTAATGAGGACATCTCTACCTGATTCTGATTTGCCTACTTCAAAGAGGAAAAAACAAGCAGGGAAAGAAGTTTTCTACTTAAGGGCATTCCCATTCTAAGATGTCAGATCCCAGGTGGGAGCTTGAATCTGGAAGGTCTACTGCAGTTTGAAGGACAGTTATTTTCAGGTAATGTGGAGATTGGATTGGAGAAAGCTAGTTTGTGTATGAAGGAGGAAGGAACTTCTTCTAATATAATCTTACTAATGACAGATTGAAATTTCTTCCTTTGGTGCCAACAGATTTATCCTAATGGTGTTTCAGAGCATAATGCTGCAGAAATAATCTAATCTGAGCAGGTACTGAAACCTTTGCATATTATTTATTCATGAAATGGCTGGCAATGGTAATCCAAGCATGACAGTATATTTGGAAAACAGGGCTCCTGAACCTTCTATCTCTTTTAATCTGGGCCCTTGTGTTTAAAGTAAAAGAGGAAACACATCAGTTAAATGTGTATCTGTCATTTATATGCTTGGAAACATGTCACAGAGAGTGGTGAAACATTAGTAATTCTTTTGCCTTCGAAGAATAATTAATTCATGCACTTACAAGTATAATCTGCATCACAATGAAATATTTGGATGTAAGCGTAGGTGTAATTAACACCAGAAAATCTCTGAAACAACAGAAGCATGGAAACTGGATGGTAAGTGAGGCTTCCGACACAGCCTTTGTATCAAGGTATTAAGGAATACAATGAAACACTATGTGGCCTTGATAATTTTGAGGACCCAGAGAATGAAGAAAGATGAGTTGTTTTACTAGTTAATGAACCTGTGGATAAGATTTGAGATCTTGGTTTTGCAAGTCTTTCATGTAGATCTATGTTACAAAACAGTTAGCTACATTTACAAAGTCAGTTGCATCTGAGAGTCCTTTTGTGGGGAGAGGTATTGGTAGGGTGGGAAGGATACATTTCCTCTACTTAGGTCTATTTGTTTCTCTGCATGTTGTGTAAACATTTCTTTAAAGTCCAAATAAAATGGTACCTCCTGGAAGAAGATTTCCCTAGATTCCTAAGTAATGACCTTGCTACTTAAAATCTCTTAGGGGATCTTGTTATGTACTTCCCTAAAGCAGCATATTATATTTATCTACATATGTAAAAAATATGTAGCTTGTTCCTCTTCTAGAATATAAGCTCCACTATGCTCAAAGAGTTATCAAACAGTGCATACCCTTTGACCCAGCAGTGTTTCTACTGGGCCTATATCCCAAAGAGATTTTTAAGGAGGGAAAGGGACCCACATGTGCAAAAATGTTTGTGGCAGCCCTTTTTGTAGTGGCAAGAAACTGGAAATTGAAGAGATGCCCATCAATTGGAGAATGGCTGAATAAATTATGGTATATGAATGTTATAGAATATTATTGTTCTGTAAGAAATGACCAACAGGAGGATTTCAGAGAGGATTGGAGAGACTTGCATGAACTGATGCTGAGTGAAATCAGCAGAACCAGGAGAACATTATACACAGCAACAAGACTATACGATGATCAATTTTGATGGACATGGTTCTCTTCAACAATGATGTGATTCAAACCAGTTGTGTTGCGATGAAGGTAGTCATATACATCCAGAGAGAGGCCTGTGGGAACTGAGAGTGAACCACAACACAGCATTTTAACGCTTTCTGTGAATATTTCCATACATTCTGTTTTCCTTCTTAGGTTGTTTTTTTTTCTTTTTCTCTTTCTAGATCTGATGTTTCTTGTGCAGTAAGATAACTGTATAGATATGTATACATGTATTGTACTTGTCATATAATTTATCCTATCTAGCATGTATTAGATTACCTGTCATCTAGGGGTGGGGGGCGGGGGGAGGGAAAGGAAAAGCTTGGGAAAAAAAAGTTTTTTTGCAAAGGTCAATGTTGAAAGGTCACTCATATGTTTTGCAAATAAAAAGCTTTATTAAAAAAAATAGAATATAAGCTCCATTAGGACAGTGATCATATCTTAAACTTTCTATTGTCACTAGAGACTTAGCACAGTGCTCTGTAAAGAGCAGATGATTAAAGAATGGGTGGTGGGGGGGTTATTATTATTGTAGTAGTAATAGACATATTCAGTCTTAAGGATTACTATACATATCTGCAATTGACAAGTAATTATTTATGAAGTAATTAAAATTGTTACTAATATAAATATGGCCTCTACTGTTGACCATAAAGCCTTTGACTCATTTCTATACTCATTACTTATTCATATATTACAAATATATAAAAAGCATATCCAAGTAAGAGTGCTAAGAGTATTTGATTTTTCATTTGGAAAATTGTTCTCTATTTAAAATATACCATTAATGATTAAATTATTTTAAGAATAATTCATATAAAAGGCATTTTTAGAGAGTTTCAGTTTTATTATGTTCTCACGTGACATTAAATTACCATCTGTTTTAAATAATTTAAATTAAATTTCCAAATTTAAAAATTCAATAGGAAACATGAGATTAGCCACTATTGTACTGGTTGCAAAACAATGTTGTCTTGAAGAGCAGCTGAATAAGTGATACTTTTTCATGTTTTGTTACCACAAGTTGTCAAGATGTATTTATTGTTCAGTCCTTTTTCAGTCATGTCTGACTCTTCGTGATCCCATTTGGGATTTTCTTAGTAAACATATTGGAGTAGTTTGGCTTTTCCTTCTCCTGATGAGAAAACTGAGGCAAACAGGGTTAAGTGACTTTCCCAGGATCACACAGCTAGTATCTGAGATAAGTTTTGAACTGAGGAAGATGAGTTTTCCTGAATCCAGACTCAGCATTCTATCTACTATGTTACCTAACTACCCAAGATGGTAAGATACATGGAAACAAATAAAAAATATTAATATAGTATCTGATAAAAATGATCCAGTCCAGATGAATAAAATGAACAAGCCATGAGTATATATAAAATAGGTTAAATATATGATTTTTATATGCCAATATAATATCATAACAAATTTGGAAATAGATACCTTTATAGTTAAGGGTTTCATGTTACTTTTTCTAATTGGTATCTACAGCATATAAACATATAAAACAGATCACATGCTAATGCAATTCAACATTATAAGAAAAAACCTTTAAGCTTAGATTAAATGAAATGAGGACATAACTGAAAAAACTACTAAAATTTAGTGAAGAAAATGTTGAATAACCTAAATCAATAAAAGTCTTTGTGTACCTAGAACTTTAGAAATTTAACATAAATATAAAAACAATAGAAAGAAAAAACTGATTTTTCAAATTATTTTAAAGAGAAAAGGAGTTTACTTAAACAGGAATTTTTAAAAGTCTTTTTGAGGTTTAATATCATGAACTTAATGATGAGTCCAACTCTCCCAAAACAGAGCAATTCACAAAAATTGGGTTTCATTAAAAATATTAAGAGTGAATACTTTCTCTTACAACATTTGACTTTAAGATCTCTTTGGGATATAGGCAGAGTAGAAACACTGCGGGATCAAAGGGAATGCACAGTTTGATAACTTTTTGAGCATAATTCCACATTGCTCTCCACAATGACTGGATCCATTCACAGTTCTACCAATAATGTATTAGTGTCCCAGTTTTCCCACAACCCTTCAAACATTTGTCATTATCATTTCCTGTCATCTTAGTCAATCTGAGAGATGTGCAATGGTATCTCAGAAATATCTTAATTTGCATTTCTCTGATCAATAGTGATTTAGAGCACCTTTTCATGTGATTAGAAATGGTTTTAGCGTCTTCATCTAAAAATTAGCTATTCATATCCTTTGGCCATTGAACAATTGGAGAATGGCTTGAATTCTTATAAATTTGAGCCAATTCTCTATATATTTTAAAAATGAGACCTTTCTCAGAACCCTGAAATGTAAAAATGTTTTCCCAATTTATTGCTTCCCTTCTAATCTTGTCTGCATTAGTTGTGTTTGTACAAAACCTTTTTAATTTAAAATAATCAAAATTATCTATTTTGTGTTTAATTATGAGTTCCAGTTCTTTGGACACAAATTCCTTCCTTCTCCACAGATCTGAGAGGTAAACTATCCTATGTTCTAATTTGCTGATAATATTACTCTTTATGTCTAAATCATGAACCCATTTTGACCTTATCTTGGTATGCAGTGTTAGGTGTGGGTCGATGCCTAGTTTTTGCCATACTAGTTTCCAGTTTTTCCACCACTTTTTGTCAAATAGTGAGTTCTTATCCCAAAAGCTGGGGTCTTTGGGTTTGTCAAACACTAGATTGCTAAAATTATTCACTATTTTGTCCTATGAACCTAACCTATTCCAACTGATTGACTACTCTATTTCTTAGCCAGTACCAAATGGTTTTGATGACCCCTACTTTATAATATAGTTTTAAGTTTGGCATAGTTAGGCCACCTTCATTGGCATTATTTTCATTAATTCCCTTGAAATTCTTGATCTTTTGTTCATCCAGATGAAGTTTGTTATTATTTTTTCTAGTTCTGTAAAATAATTTCTTGGGAGTTTGATTGGTATGGCACTAAATAAGATGATTAATTTAGGTAATATTTTCATTTTTATTATATTCACTTGGACTACCCATGAGCACTTGATATTTTTCCAACTGATTAGATCTGACTTTATTTGTGTGTAAAATGTTTTGTAGTTGTGTTCATATGGTTCCTGAGTTTCCCTTGGCAGATAGATTCCCAAATATTTTATAATATCGACAATTACTTTGAATGGAATTTATTTTTGTATATGTTGCTGCTGGACTTTGTTGGTGATATATAAAAATGCTGATGATTTATGTGGGTTTATTTTGTATCCTGCAACTTTGCTCAAGTTTTAAGTTGTTTCTACTAGTTTTTTAGTTCATCATTTCTTATAAAATAATAATATTCCATTAAAATCATATATCATAACTTATTTAGCCATTCTCCAATTGATGCGTATCCACTCAGTTTCCAATTTCTTGCCACTATAAAAAGGGCTACTACAAACATTTTTTCACATGTGGATCCTTTTCCCTTTTTTATAATCTTTTTGGGATACAGAGCCAGTAGAAATACTGTTGGATTAAAAAGTATGAATAGTTTGATTGTCCTTTGGGCATTGTTCCAAATTGCTCTCCAGAATGATTGGATCAGTTCACAACTCATCTAACAATATATTAGCATCCCAGTTTTCCACATCCCCTCCAAACATTTATCATTCTCTTTTTATGTCATCTTAGCCAATCTGAGAGATGTGAAGTGATACCTCAGAGTTGTCTTAATTTGCATTTCTCTAGTCTATAGTGATTTAAAATATTTTTCTTATTACTGGAAATGGTTTTATTTTCTTCATCTGAAATCTGTCTATTCATATCTCTTGACTATCAGTTGGAGAATGAATGGCTTGGATTCATATAAATTTGATTCAACTTTCTATATAATTTATAAATGAGGCCTTTATCAGAAACCTTGAATGTAAAATTTTCCCCCAGTTTTCTGCTTTCTTTCTTATTTTGACTTTATTGGTTTTGTTTGTACAAAACCTTTTACATTTAATATAGTCAAAATTATCCATTTTTCATTCCATAATGTTCTGTAGCTTGTCTTTGGTCCTTGCTTCTCCAAAGATCTGAGAGGCAGATTTTCTCTTGTTCTCCTAAATTGTTTTTAGTTTCATCCTTTATGTCTGAATCATGAACCCATTTTGACCATATCTTAGTATAGGGTGTTAAGTATTGGTCAATATCTAGTTTCTACCATACTATTTTTGTCAATTAGCAATTTTTGTCACATAGTAAGTTTTTATCCCAGAGGCTATAGTCTTTGGATTTATCAGACACTAGATTATAGTAACTATAATGTAGTCACTGACTATTGTCTTGTGAAATCAATTTCTTATTAAATGCAAACTTTATCTTCTTTAACAGAAGGCTTAAAATGTTTACCACTTAAAGATGAAAATGCCAATGATCTCTCAAAATAAAAGCCAAATATTTCTTTATGTATTTTATACAAAATGTTCATATCTTATATCACTCAAAAAAAGACATAAAGCAAAAACATATATTGACTAAGGAATAAGCAGCATATTCCAAAAAGAGAAAGAGGTGGGAAGGCCATAAAGATTAGTTTATTGTTGATGTGATGTTTAATGATCATGTTCTTCAAAATTGTCATGGCATTTACACTGCCTTTATTGACTATCACAAAGCCTTTGATTTACTTCTGCATTTATTAATTAATGTAAATATTTTTTAAATATCCAAGTTTAATGAGAATGCTAGAGTATTTGATGACCATATGGGAAACTGAATTATATTTAAAGCATGACATCAGCACAATAATACCAAGAATCCTTCATATCTCTTAATAGAGATGTAATAGAATAAATATGAGGAATGAGATACACATTTTTGGACATGAACAATATGGGAATTTATTTTGTTCAAATATACATATTTGTTTAAAAAAAAAAGTTCTCTCTCTCCCTCTGCCTCTCACTTATTTTCTCTTTTTAAGTAAAGTGAATAAAGGTTGGAGGGATAGAAAACAAATGCTTGTTAATTGAAAATAAAAGTACAATAGTTTCTTATTGGTTGTTTGTGATATATATATATATATATATATATATATATATATATATGTTTCCTTTTACTGGGTACTATGGATTTAAGCAATAGTGTTCTTAGAGGTTTTCATTTGGGGGCTTTTTTTTTTAGGAAATAGCTGGTAATTCTTTCCATTTCCATTTTGTTCTTGATTTTTGTGAGATCTGGGGAGTTTGTTAATTTCATGAAATATGATTTTTGAGCTCTGTTTTTGGCCATATCTTTTAGGTAATACAATAATTTTTAAATTTTCTCCATCTGTTTTCCAGATCACTTGTTATTCTACATGTCTTATATTTTCTTCTACTCTTTTTGGTTTTAACACTAATATTTCTTGTTTCCCATGGAGTCATTAGCTTCTATTGGGTCCTTTTTAATTTTCATAATTTTTATACTAAATTCTTCCCCCCCACACTCATTCTTCCAGCCTATTTTTGACACTGGAATTTGTATTAGGACCAGCATCTTTGCACTTTTGAAGGAAAAGTGTGGGTTGGTTGTACTCTTGCTTTCTTGGGGTATTACATATTGTTTTATTACAGGCTCTCAGAGAGTGCCCAAACTAGGCACTTAGAAGTTTTCATTACTCTCAAAGTGATCTGATCTAGGGCAAAAAAAAAAAATATTGGGCTGAGCTTGCAATTTCCTGACTTGGGTGTGAACAGCAGTAGACTACTGCTGCACTCTGCCACCTTCAACCAGTTGGAAAACTCTGCTGATTCAGAGGTGACAAATTGAATATTTCCCTTCAGTGTGGGATTCCTGCCTTGGTTATTTCTTTTCTGGCGACATTTTAAATTATATGCTGGAACTGGGACCATGCTCCACTTCTGGGGCATATATCTATATGAACATATAGCTGATTTTTCTTGCTTCTAAATTTGTTCCTTACTTAGTACATTTGCCTTTACCCAGTATCATTTCTTCTCTCCCTGAACTATCACTTTTTAGTGTAAATCTCCTTCTCAATCTCTACTTTATTTATGATCAGGATCTATATAACAGTGCTGCCAGTTCACACCTGTCTCTATGTCCTAGGAAGGTTATTCCTAATTTTTCTGGATCTGGAATCTCCTTGTTATCCTAGTGCATGACTTCTCCCTGGGCAAAATGCTCTGTTAGCTGATGTTCATAGACCTTCCTGTCTATCTCCTCCTTATGGAACTTTGTTTTGGATTTCCCAATGATATTTTGGTCTGGTGCATTTCCTAGATCTGTTTGAGATGAAAGGTATTTTGTTTTGGTTTGTTGGAAGAAGAGCTTACTATATTTCTTTCTGTTACTCTGCCATTTTGTTCTACCTCTGAGGCTTTTGTTTTTGTTTTGTTGGGTGGCAAAGACTTGAAAATGTAGGCAGCAGGGAAGGATCATTAGATAGGAAAATGTTGAAATTTAGAGAGGAGAAGAATTATGGTGAAGGCAATCTGCTGTGGAAGGCAGGAATGGGATGGACTCAAGGATGTAGAAGATTTGGTCTTGGTGAGGAAAAAGGCAACCTCTTCAGTAGAGTTTGGAGTGAAAGAAGACATTGTAAGGATTGATGTGTAAGGGTTGTCAGTTGGGGAGGAAGGGATAAAAGGGATAAAATGGTGTGAATGTCTTCAGATTTTTTTAAAGTATGAGGTAAGATCTTCAAGTGAAATTATAAACAGAGTATTCTTAAGGAGTCCAGAGTTTTTGATCAATGGAGATTGAAATGATAGGCAGTAAAAATTAGTACCTATATAATACCTATCAAGAAATGATTTGGAGATTAGAATTATACATAAGAAGTTCCCCATTACTCATATAATCTTTGAGGACAAGTACCTATGTTATAAGTACAAACTTTAAAAGTTTCTCTAGGATTTAACCAATTAATTAACTTAGACCATTATCACACATCTGGCAATTATTATTTACTGCTTTTCTGCATATATAATTTAAGAGTTAGATTTTGCTGCATATATAACTCATCTCCTCAATTTGCTTATGAAGACAGGCCTTCAAGAGCTGTGTCTTAAGTCCTTTTGTCCCCCTAAGACTTTAACACAGTGATAAGTGTTCAACAAATTTTTGTTAGAAGACTTGCTTATTAAAAACTGGTTGAGGTTCATGTCTATTTTTTTCCTCCTTGTTATGTTGTTTTCTGTTTTGCTTGATTATGTTTTGTGCATGAGTCCATATTGTCCCCTGAAAAATTTAAGGATAGGGAAGCAGATTAGATTTGTGTTTTCACTGGTATAGGAAATTCCTCTAGCAATGCAATTTGGGACTTTTTATATAAATATATTTGTGTACAAACATATTACATAGTGTTTTATTTTTTTACCCAGTTGAATGTCAAGAACATTTTTAGCATTCATTTTTATGAGTTTGAATTTCAGTTTTTTCTCCCTACAATCTTCCCCTTGCAAAGAGGGTAGGCAATTTAATATATTTTATACATGTGCTAGCATGTAAAACATATTTCTATACATGTCACAGTTGTAAAAGAAGAAAAATCAAAAGAAAAAAAAACATAAAAAATGAGGTAAGTGAAAAGAAAAATGTGCTTCAATCTACATTCGGAGTCCATCAGTTAGTTCTTTATCTGATTATGGATAGCATTTTCCTTCATGAATATTTTCTACTTGTCTTGGATCATTATATTTCTGAGAAGAGCTGAGTCATTCATAGTTGATCATCAGACAATATTACTGATGATGTGTACAATGTTTTCCTAGTTTTGCTCATTTCACTTTGCTTCAGTTTATAGTCTTTCCAGATTTCTGAAATCTGCTTGTTTATCATTTCTTATTGCACAATAATATTCCATTACATTTATATACCACACCCAGTTGATAGGTATTTCATCAATTTATAATTCTTTGCTACCACGAAAAGAGCTGTTATGAATATTTTTACACTGGGAGGTCTTTTTCCCCTTTCTTATAATCTCTTGGGAATCAATGATATACCCTTTGGGCATAGTTTCAAATTCCCACCCAGAATGATTGGATCAGTTCATCATTCCACCAGCAATACATTAGTATCCCAATTTTTCTGTAAGCTCTCTAATATTTATCACTTCCTTTTTTTGTCATATTAGCCAAACTGATAGGCATGAGGTGGTATCTCAGACTTGCTTGAATTTGCATTCTCTAATCAAAAGTGACTTAGAACACTTTTTCGTAAGTTTATAGATAGCTTTAATTTGTTCATTTGAAAATTGTCTGTTTGTATTCTTTGACTATCAATTGAGAAATGGCTTGTATTCTATACATTTTCTATAATTTATAATCTTAAAGAACTACTTAGAGCACTTATAGGTTAAATGATTGGCCCATACTCATACAGCCATACTGTATCAGAGATGGGACCAGAACTGTGGTCTTCCTAGTTTTACAGGTCAAATCTCCATATCATACAGCAAAATGGCACAATGGATAGAACACTGGACCTGGAGTCAGGAAGACCTGACTCAGGACTCAAATATTTCCATGTGACCCTGAGCAAGTCCCTTCCTCTATCTGCCACAGTTTCCTCATCTGTAAAATGAATATAATCATAGTGTTTATCTTCCAGGCTTGTTGGTAAGGATCAAATAAAATAAATTTATAAAGCATCTGGTACATAATAGGCATTTAACAAATGCCTTTTGCTTTCCCCTTCCCCTTCCTTCTTGTCTTACTTCATTGCATTTAAGTTAAATATAAATAAAAGCAGGCAATAAAGGCAGCATGGCATGATAGGAAGTTCACTTGTCTGAGAGTTAGGAAGAACTGAGGCACAATCTGTGATACACAGGTCTAACTAAATCTCTAAAATTATGAGGGACAGAGCATCTGTCAGGCTGCATTGATGATGTGTGTTTGTTTGCTAGAGAATTCCCTTACAGCAATGAAATTATATGTTTAGATCAAAAAAAATATAAAAGTAACCAAGCAACCCTGGGTATCTTTAATATGGACCAGACCTTGGAGTGACTTCCAACTGTGATTCTGATGTGCTGGGATGCATTTGAAAGTGATGAGCCATTCTACTGGTGTACTTTGGCTCCAGGCTGATTAACAGGGCTTGTTTTTTTGCTTTTCCTCATGGAGGAAGAGTATGGAGCATTCTCAGATGAGATTGGATGGATTCCTCTGGCTTCCTCAAAGCACCTCAACTCATTTCAAGCATCATATTCTGCTGACGCCTAGCTGAGCAGCTGTGGGCTGTTGAGTTAATATCTCCTTTGAACTGTGACTGTTCAACTGCCATGTACCAACAAGTCCTACAAAATCTGATGAAGGAAAAGAATTTCTGCTCAGGTTGGGGGTCTACTTCTTGGAACAAAATAGCTCAGCTTTTTTTGCCCCTCTTAAATAGTCAGTAGCAGCTTCTTAGTCTCTGGATGGACTACAAAATTTTATTTTTTAAATAATAAGAACTCATGGCAATTTTGATACTAAACACTGTTGACTTTTTTGATTCTCTTCCTTACCTTTTTCCCCATTCCAATTTACATGATAAAATTTAAATTGCTCATACTGAGATCTTAGATAACATTTCAGCCACAAAGTCAACTGTTTGAGTAGTTGACAAAATAGTGCTCAGAAGTGAAGTTAGAGCTGGGGAGAACATTGCTTAGAAAAGGTAGAACTGGGAACTAGTCATAGAGGTGAAATGAAATAGAATTCTCAAACTTACACGCTCCAACAGAACTCATTATCTCGTCCTGCCCCCTCCTTGCAAATTTTCCTATTCCATGCATGACCATCTTCAAAGTCACCCAGGTTCACAACCTTAGTATGATTCTCGACTCTTCAATTTCACTCACTTCACATATCCAAACATTTGCTTAGTTCTATCATTTGTTTTCTTTTCTTCATTCATATTGCTGTTGCAAGCTCTCATCATTTTGCCTCTAGACTGTTGCTTCTTGTTGGTTTTACTCCTTCAAGTCTGTCCCCACTCTATGTACCTCAGCTTGGGTCTAAACATGTCATCTCACTATTTTATAATCTCTAATATCTTCCTGTCACTTCCAGGATCAAATAAAAATTCTGTGTTTGGCATATAAAATTCTTCACAACCCAATTCTCCCTACCTTTCTGATTTTTTTTAATATTTTACTCCCACCTATACAATCTGTGATCAAGCCACTCAAACCTTCTTGCCATTCCCCAAACACATCACTTTGTCATCTGATTGTACACTTTTACATTCCTATACATGAGAATCTCCTTCTCATCCTTGCCAACTTTGGCTCCTCTGTCTTCCTTCAGTATTTAAATTCATTCTTACTTTATGCAGGAAGCTTTTTTCTGGTTTCTCCCATTGCTTTAAGATTAAGATTTTATCCTCTAAATGCTTAGTTATGTGCATGCTATATTCCCCATTGGAATATGAGCTGCTTGCCTGGAAAGATTTACATGAACTGATGCTGAGTGAAGTAAGTATAACAAAGAGAACATTGTACACAGTAACAAGATAATGTGGTGATCAACTGTGATAGACTTCACTTTTCCAACAATGTAGTGATTCAAGGTAATTCTAATAGCTATGGCATGGAAAATACCATCCATATCCACAGAGAGAATTATAAAGACTGAATGTGGACCAAAGTGTAGTATTTTCACCTTTTGTTGTTTGCTTGCTTGCTTGCTTGCTTAGTTGCTTGTATTTTTTCCTTTTTCATGTTTTTTTTCTGTTTGATCTTATTTTTTTTAACTCAGCATAATAAATATGGAAATATGTTTAGAAGAATTGTGCACATTTAAACTATATCAGATTCCTTGTTATCTTGGGGGGGGGAAGAGGGAGAAAAATCTGGAACACAAGAGTTTGTGAAGGTAAATGTTAAAAACTATCTTTGCATATATTTAGAAAAATAAAATACCAGTAAAATGTTTTTAAAATACATTAAAATTTTAAAAATTAAAGGCCAAGTCCCCAAAATAACAAAGGAATATGAGCTGCTTGGGGACAGGGACCATACCTGATTATCTCTTTGAATATCTGATCCTCAGCAAGTGACTAGCACATTTTTGTTGTTGAGTTGTTTCACTCATGTGCAATTCTTCTTGACACCCCATCTGGCTTTTTTTGGCAGAGATACTGGAGTATTTTGCTATTTCCTTCTCCAACTCATTTTACAGATGAGGAAACTGAGGCCAACAGAAATAAGTAACTTGCCCAGTTAGTGAGTATCTGTGGCCTGAGTTGAATTCAGGAAGATGAATATTCCTGACTCAAAGCCATACACTGCAAAACCTACCTGCCTCAACTAACACATAGCAAATACTTCATAAATCTGTTTTGACTGGCAGTTTAAACATGACTGGACATAGAAACAAAAGGCTAAAGTTTTTAACATTCTTTCTTTTAAAATTCTTTGGGTTTTTGTTGTTGTTTGTTTGTTTTTTAAGTTTGGAGTGATGGAGTATAATTAGTGAGAAGAATTATAGATCCAGAGCTGGAAGGGACTTAAGAGGTCATCTAGTGGAACTCTCTCATTTTACAGATAAGGAAACTGTTAAGCTACTTATCTAAAGTTCTCCATGGAATTAGTGACCAGCTGGATTTGAACCTTGGTTTCCTACCTCCAAATTCAGGCGGCCTCCCCTATGATTATAATTTGTATTGGTTGTATAATTGCAATATGTTTTCATGAATATTTCACTGGGCCCTCTCATTATGTGTTTATGGTCTGAATTTCCTTTTCTCTTTAAGCCCATGTTGGCTGGAAAGCTCACCAGGGTTTGCTGAAATGTGTTGTGGTCTTAGTAGAACCCCAAAGACAATTGTGCAGTCTCATTTCTCTCCAGGAGAGGGAGCACATGTTAATGTAATGTCTTTTGTAGCACCTGCTGCTTCTCTCCCAGTGCGTGACTATGAATAAATAAATAAAACAAAGAATTGACTTTGTTAAAATGCTGTAAAACAAATCCCCTAATCAATATCTCCTAAACAGAGATAAAGAAAGCCATTTGTTTCCCATTTAAAGTTATTTACTAGAGAGTAGCCAGAAGGCCCCAGAAATGTCTTAAAAAATTTTTAAAACAATTATTTATTACTTAAACCATAGAAATACAAGCAGAATTATCTCTGAGAAGAGTGATGGTGGAGATGGGGGAGGGGTGCGGAAAAGAGGGAGAGACACTATGTGAAGAAGGTTGGCTCTGTTTTATTTATACCATTTGTGGAATTTTCATTTCTTTAAAAAAAAAACTCTTCTTAAAATGAAATTTTAATTCACTCTTCAACTCTCCTTCTCCCTCCCTATTCAATTTGTTAGGGCTCAGAAATAAACAAACATCTGGCAGAGGATTTCATCTTCCCTGTTCCTTCCTCAGGCAACATAAATCAGTTTGGCCTCTTCCCTTAACTAAATCATACTATGTAACAACAATACAAATAATAGCAACATGAGTAATATCAGTGGGCTACATTTCAATACTGGTTCCCTCACAAAGGCCCTTAAGAAGTAGGTAGAGAATTACCCCCAATTTATAAGTGAAAAAAATTGAGGCTCTGAGAAATTGTGGCTTGACCAGAGATTCAATTCTCACTCTAGGTCCTTTGACTTTTTTTTTTTTTTTTTTTTTTGTTGTGTCAATTGAGGTTAAGTGACTTGCCCAGGGTCACGCAGCTAGGGAATATTAAGTGTCTGAGACCAGATTTGAACTCAGGTCCTTCTGATTTCAGGGCTGGTGCTCTATCCACTGCGCCACCTAGCTGCCCTGGTCCTTTGAATTTTTAATTGGAAGCACAAAAACACAGTTAAATATCAGCCTAAACATGACCAGAGTAAAATACAGTACTTCAAACACTTATGATGCTCCTGTTCTAGAACTCCTGGCTCTGTGTATTAAGGACATTTCTATAGTTTAGGGACTCCATGATTTTTTCAGTGTGGAGGCCCCTAAGGGGTAGGAAAAAAAACTTAGTTTTTAAGGAAGGAAAGACTTTAGGAAATGGTATCAAAATCCTCCGTGTGCTCCAGCAACACTGTTGAGAGAAACAATCATCTTGGTCTCTGAGATTCTCTAGTACATTCATAAGAGTCTTATAAACTCAAGAAAATTGTCTTTGTATTCATTACTGAGTTCTACTCACCAGAATGTAAGCTCCCTAAGGGAAGGGACTCTATCTTTTGGAGTTGCCTTTACAATGCCTGAAACAGTTATAGGTGGTTAATAAATGCTCATTAATTTATAGATTGACAGATTTTGCCCAATAACTCATATGCATACAGAAGTTAGTCCTTTGAAAACAGAGATGCTTATTTATCAAATATTCAAATTTCTTGTGTCTCTGGGGCATGGTGTTATGACTTTCAACTTCATTATGCTTTATCCTGGGCATCTGTCTGACTTTTAAAATCATTGGAGGTAAAAAAGAAAGCCTGCTGTGCTCCCTGAGTATATAACTGGGACTGACTTCCTACTTTAGTATGGTCAAACCAAGTTGTTGGTGTTACTCTGGTCAAAACAATTTATTGTTGTTTACTTGTTTTATTATGCCATTTTTTATGATCCTATAGACAAGTTCATACCAATATTGTCTGTGGTGTTTTCTGGGCAAAGATACTGGAATGGTTTGCTATTTCATTCTCTATTTCAATTGACAGATGAGAAGATTCACCTGTAACCCAAACAGGGCTAAATGACTTGCCCAAGGTCATCCAGCTAGTAATTGTCTGAGGCTGAATCTGAATTCTATCTAGTCTTCCTGACTTCAGACCCACTGCTCTATCCATTGTCATCCAGCTGCCCATAGGTACTCATAAGAGGTACTGAATAATGGTTGTTGAAAAAGAAGTAATGCGTGAATAAGCTCTAATTCTTATTTATTAAATATTTAGTGGCTGTGTAGAGGACCATTTCTTTGTAGTCTTCAGGCTTATGTTGGAGTTTATTTTCTTACCCAATCAAAAACTGTTTTTTGTTGTGTTTCATTTTTGGAAACAAAATCCTCCCTGCGCAAGTATCTAGAAGGGAATTTAATGTTTCTTATATAAGATATTCTTAAGTGCTTCACATAGGAAGTGTTCCCTGCCTGAAATGCCTTCTTTCATCTACAGTTTTGGGATCCTGGCTCCTTTCAAGGGTCAGATGTAGTGTTACCTCTTTCCTAGTTCCTATAGTCTTTCCTAGTTCCCCCATTTTTAATGTTTCCTCCATATCTCATACTTCTGCACCCAAACTACTTGGATTTATTTTATATATATTTTGTATTAATTTCTCAATATATGTGTAGACATTTACTACCTGTGTGACCTTGGATAAGTCACTTGATCCTGTTTGCCTCAGTTTCCTCATGTGTACAATGAGCTGAAGAAAAACATGGCAAACCACTTCAGTATCTTTGCCAAGAAAACTCCAACTGGGGTCATGAGGATTCAGACACAACTGAAATGACCAACAAGGATATGCTGTCCTTCCAGTAGAGTGTAATTTGAAGGGAGGAATAGTTTTACTTATGTTTCTGTAACCCCAGCATATAGCACAATGGTTAGCCTACAGCCAGAATCTAATTGAACTGAACCAAATACAATAGTAGTTGCAGAAAAAGTAGACAAAGTACTATATAAACTGGAAAAAAATAAATTACCCAGTCACTCTCTTTCTGCCAATGGAGATAAATAGTTCCTAGAATCTGGGGAAGAGGGATTTCTCAGTCATTCTCTCCGATAGGTTATTCAGTGTCATTTGGGAGTTTGTGACTTGTTTCAAGAGCAAGAAGTCTAAATAAAGGCTAGACCACAACCCATCTGCCATAACTGATTTTCACTCTAGTGCTTCTTGTCATATGCATCCCATTTAGAATCTTGGTTATTCTGAGGCATCACTGACGCATTAGCCATATCTATAGATGAGTCTGTTACAGTGTATGTATCAATGTGTGGCAGATATCCCATTAGAAAGAAGCATATTTTCACAGGGATGCTCTTTTGGTTCAGGAACAGTATATTAGATTTCCTGTTACACTGAGTTCTAGGACAGTAAATGATAAGCTCTGCAGGGTTGTCCATCATATATGTGAGGAAAGTCTAATTGAATCCCAGGTGTTTCTTTAGTTTCTCTAATTCTAAATTTGATATGAGATTTCTGAGCCCCTTTCTTCATATTCTCTTACCTGTTCTCTTATACATGTCTTGTCTTATACATGAGTGATCAATGAAAGATTGTTGAGGAGAGGGAGAAGAAGAAACAAGATAATATATATATATATATATATCAATATATATTGGTAAAATCCTATACTAATGAACATGGAATTTGAAGTGATTTTCAGGAAAGAGAGATATCCATTGAATTTTATTCAACGTCTAGTCTTATAGCTGACTATTAATTATTAATATTAATATTAAACTATATATTATATGATATATACTAAATATATATTGGAGAGAGAGATTTTCTCTCTGAGATATTGAGTCACTAATCCCAGAATGTTTGGCATACAGGGTACAATTATTCATTGAAAATTCCTTTTTAAGAGCTAAACAAAATAAATGTCTGAATTATTGAAAATGAATTACTACTCAAAAGATGGGTGGTTACTCATTAGTCCTCTTTCCCCCCCTGGGTATGGAGTATATTAAATGCTTCATAATAAATGTTAGGTACAATTCATATAACTTATTGGTTGAATCAATTGTCAGCATGCACCACAGGAACAATTTGGTTGTTAGTTTTTGCAAGGCTCTATATATTAAGTGAAAATTCACAAGCATATTCATTATTCTTTGCTCCATCTTATCTTCTTTGTCCCACTTAGTCTCTAGTAAGATTCATTCATGCCTATACAGATAATCTTAAGATCAAATTCCAATGAAAAAGTAGAATTTTCACATAATCACTGGGTAATGTTTATGAATGTGATATATTTAGATGTCATGTTTAAGTCCCCTTTACATTTCCTTGCAAACATGTATTTCTCATCCAAGTGAGGCAATACCATTAGGTGTAAAGAGTACTTACTGTATTTGGAGTCAAAGGATCTGGCTCCAAATCAGAGTTCTGCCAGTTACTACATGAGTCATATCACTTCTCTCAGCTTCATTTCCCTCATCTGCAAAATAATGGAGCTGAACTTATCATTCCAATGTCCCTTCCAACTTTAGGTCTATGATCCTATTATGCATCTAGTATTAAATACTTGTCTATTGGCTTTATTAATTACAATTCCCACTGAAAATTCCATTGTACTCAGTGGGACCCATGTCTTAGTTCCATCTCCAACACCCTTTTCCCCATTTCTTAGACAGGAAAGTGAACTTTCACCAATAAAAATGGGCTAGTTCTTCTGACTCCTGAGAGCAGAAGTATCTGGTTCTTTTTTTTTCCTTATTGAACAAACCAGAGGTGATATTTTCAGTGTTAACTCTACTTGCTACATTCCCCCATATTAATAAAGTTACTTTATGCCAGGAAAATTTGGTCCATGATTCAGGATAACAAAAGTCATCTTTACCTATTACAACAAATGTTTTGTACAAATGACAGGATAACTCCCTAAGTAATAGGGTTTCTGGAATCACCAAGCTACTCAGACTGTTATTTGACTCATTGCTTCTATTTAATCTAAACACCCTGAGTTTTAGGGTATTCCAGCAGTGTTTTTGGATATTTGCTTATTAATTATTAAAATTTGAATATCTCTCAATCAGCTAATCTCAGGATCACCATCCCTTTTCATCAAATGAGTATTTAATAGATTGAAAAAAAAACCTCCTTAACTAGTTTATTCATATCATATTCATATTAAAATCTCTAATCTGAGGGAAAAGTAATTAAATATATAGTATATTAACAATATAATCAGTAATGGAGACATTAATAATTATTTACAGTGGTTTAGCTGTAAAAAAATATCATAGCCAGAGTCACTTTAAACTATCATTATAATTATGGATGATCACTTCTGAAAGCATAGCCTCACATAATTTAGTTTATTTAAAGTAACAAATAAAGTCTCTCACCAGAAATCCTCCTCATCCTTTTCAAAACAAAAGGTTACAACAGTTTTATGAAGAAAAAATTTTGCTACATCCTCCTTTTCTCTGCTTTCTTTAGCCAATATCCTTTCAGGACAAGAAAACAATCCTTCTGTATTATCCAAGCCCTTATTTTTAACAGTCTCCAAATTCTCATCTAGAAATTCACTTCATGAAATATTTTTCTAAAATAACATTTATATAAGTTCTCCCATAAAAACAATTTTCCTTATTCTCTTTCTCTGTGTCCTCCACAAACTCCTCATACATCCTCAGAAATTAGAGTTAAACTTATACTTTTCCTGACTCCACAGGGAATGAGTGGGATTCTAATTCTAAAGATATTAGTACTCTCCAAACTTCCTTCATTGTTAAAAATGATGATAATAGTTTCCATATCCTTTGTTGGATAGGCCTTTGAAAATAAAAGAAGTAATGTATATAATAACAGAAAACATGCGTGTCCAAATGCAGCCATTCATTCATTTGTTCATTCCTTTCTTTGTTGAAGAGAAGTGGGCTATTTCCTGAAGAACATTCCTAATATTCTTTGGTACTCAAATTTTTTTCACTTAATAATTAGCCAAGAATGCAATAAATGGCAATTGATTCCATTCCCATCACTTCTTCTGCCCCAGGTAAAAAGAATGAAATATTTAGAATCTTCTATTTGATCCCTCTTATGACTCAAGTTGCCCAACTGTCAGAATTCACCATCACACTAACCCTGAATGTACAGAAAAAAGAGGATTTGTGAAACTGCACGGTATTAACATAATAATGAAAGAGCATTTGCTTGTTTCCAATTCTAAATATGGTCCAGGAAAATCTGGCCAGGATGATGAAAGCATTTTATTGACTGAGCTCTTTATAATCCTTTGGTGTGTTTTCCTTTTCTCTAGCTTGGTGATTTGCTCAGGAAAAAAAAATAACAGAACCCATGTTGTAGCTACCAAGAGTGGTATAACCTTGTCTGGGTTATAAAATCAATTTGCTTGTAAGGGATTACTCTGTATCTCTGTATTGTGTCTGTATATTTATATATGAAGTTTTATAGTAGGAATGGAGTGTTCTCACTTTCTAACATTTTTGCAAATTAGGAGAGATTTTCAACTTACAGGCATTTTTTTTTTCTTTGCACATTCTCCATACTATCCCATGAATTAACTTTTGCTTAAGGTTTTATGGTGAGTTAGAGATTTTCTTCTTAACATTTCTTTCTTCTCTTTTCATATTTATCTGTCTGTGACTTAAAAATTAAGATAGATATAGTGGGGCAGCTAGGTGGCTTAGTGGTTAGAGCACCAGCCCTGAAGTCAGGAGGACCTGAGTTCAAATCTGGTCTCAGACACTTCCTAGCTGTGTGACCCTGGGCAAGTCACTTAACCCCAATTGCCTCAGCAAAAAAAAAAAAAAGATATAGAATCATAGATTTAGAATTGGAAAGAAACTTAAAGGCCATTGAGTCCAATGCTCTTATTTCACCATTGAAGAAACCAAAAGCAGGAGTTACTTGGTGAAGTAATACAGCTAATAAGTATGTGAGGCAAAATTCAAACTCAAATTTTTCTGGCACTATATCTGAGACTATGCCATACTACAAAGCTGTAGATCTCTCTTGCAGAGGCTATCAACATAAAAAGGGTTACTGTCTCTTTGACAAGCAGAAAAGATTGGAATATAACAATTCTCCCCTTATATTGTACACGAGCCAATAGTTTTATTTTTCTTTGAAAAAAATTACATTTCATTAATATATTTCATTTTTTAAATCAACTCCATTTCCCCTTCTAATTTTCTTTCTCCTCCTCTTAGTCATCTGTTATAATATATATTTTGAAAGGAGAAAAGGGAAAAATTCAGCAAAGCCAATCAACACAGTAAAAAGAAAATCCAGTGTTACATAAAAAGAAACTTTAACTTCCTTTCCTGTCCTGTCTTCATTCTGTTTTCCTTAATAGTATTTGATGTCCATTTTTCATCTATAATTGGCTTAAAAATCCTTATTTGATGATAGGAAATTCTGAACTTATTAAATGAAAATATATAGATCAATGGACACTGTCAGCTCTAGAGAGACTTTAAAAAGTGATCTCTTTATAAACTCTTTCATTTACAGAGAATGAAAATGAGACACAATGTCTAAATGACTTATCCATGATCAGCAGTATAACTCAGAATTCTGGAGTCTGGGATAAATTCAGATGAGTGGGGAAGAAAAGGGTTAGAAGTATCTCAGTCTGCTTGTGTCTATAGTCAAAATAGTTTGGAGACAGATTCAATAGTAGTTAAGATGTGTGAGTAGCTGAGAAGCAAGGGGGGCACACACATACCCATACATACATACATATTTGCACATATGTATATGTACATTTTACAGTGGTAGAGACCCAAGTACTGAATTTGTTCAGAAGAAGTAAGAGTGACCTGAACATAGATACCAGTCATAAACATTTGAACAGTATAGAAAGAAAAGATCTAGAAATGGCAGTGGGAGATGAGGGATGCCTAAACTACTCCTCTTATCCCAGGGATGTGAAGAAGTAACAGTCAGCCTTGGAGAAGATTCTCAACAGTGTTGCTGGAGAACACGGAGGATTTTGATACCATTTCCTAAAGTCTTTCCTTCCTTAAAAACTAAGTTTTTTTTTCCTACCCCTTAGGGGCCTCCACACTGAAAAAATCATGGAGTCCCTAAACTATAGAAATGTCCTTAATACACAGAGCCAGGAGTTCTAGAACAGGAGCATCATAAGTGTTTGAAGTACTGTATTTTACTCTGGTCATGTTTAGGCTGATATTTACATTTTTGTTTTATTATTTTAAATGCACATTTATAATCTAGATCAAATTGCTTTTCTTTTCAAAGATAAGGGTAGAGGAAGGAGCAAAGAAGAAAATTTGGAGCTCAGAATTTCTAAAAATGTTAAAAAATTGTTTTTATATTTAGTTGAGGAAAAAATATGTTCAAGTGCCTCAATGGATCCTGACTTCAAGTTGGATCCTCTTTATATGGTTGCTATTATGGATGAAGATAAGGGACATATTTATTTGTCAGGAAACTTATAATTCTTGACAAACATTTACTGAGCAATTGATTACTTTAAGGGTACCACATTAAGGACTAAAAAGATCAAGACTATGGGACACAGTCCTTGCTTTCAAATGATTTACAGATGGGGTAGGCTTTGAGAATGTCATTGTATACTGACATTGTCATTGTTCCCTGGACTAATTCTGTGTTGATCCTGGGGGTATTACATAGTGAGGAATATCAATTCAGGTTGCATGATGGTAGATTCTCATTT
The DNA here is from genome assembly GCA_023553655.1 of Myrmecobius fasciatus. Classification (NCBI taxonomy): domain Eukaryota; kingdom Metazoa; phylum Chordata; class Mammalia; order Dasyuromorphia; family Myrmecobiidae; genus Myrmecobius; species Myrmecobius fasciatus. The sequence goes on along the minus strand of JAJPUD010001072.1, from coordinate 385,349 downwards.
GTAGAAAAGCAACCCCTAGAACGATTTCAGAACCTTATAAAGTGGCATGCAGTGGAACCATTTCAGGTAGGCCAGTGCTCTGCCAGGAAATGGAAATATATATCTCTCCTAACAAACAAATTGGGGACAAAGCTCTAGCTGTTTTTTGTTGGTTTCAGTAACTAAGAGTGAGTTAGTGGCAGAGTCTGGACTTGAATCCCAGTTTCTTGATTTTCCAGTGTTTTTAAGAATGATTCATAATGATATTTTATGGAAATTAGATGTCCTGGATAATTGGAAATTTATTGTATCAACTTTTGTGACTGAAAATATTTCTAACATTTAAGAAACATGGTAAAAAGGAAAGACTACAGGAGGTAGACAGGTTTCTAGTGCTGGCTTTGCCACTAACTTGTTATGTATTCTTAGATAATGTATTACTATTTTCATTCCACTCTCTCTGTCCCTGATTTTCTAGACCTTTCAGTGATAAACAAGTCTCCTAAGCTAGTAAAATGTTACGATGCAAAGATCTGCCAAAAACAGGGGATTCTACATTGTCCAATCTGCTCTAAGCCTCTTCTGACAACAAAGCATGGCACATAGCAAAATAGATATGATACCTCTTTCCCCATGTTTCTTTTTTCTCAAATCAGAAAGGGCAGTAGAGAATAACACAAACATCACTGAGAGGTTTCATTTCTCCTTTCTTAGGATGCAAATAGCACTATAGAATGATATGAATCAGGGGTAAAATAAAACATTAGCATTTCCTAATAATTAAAGATATCAAAAGTGGAATGGTATAAAATAGAGTATAGAATATCCTTGTGTAGAATAGGGTCCCTAACATTTAAGATGTTCAAATGAAGGTGAGGTGACTACTTGTTGGGAATGTTGTAAAGAAAATTGTTTTTCAGATACTGGTTGGACTTAATGATCTCTAATGTTCTTTTCAAACCTTGGATTCTAAATGGTGATTCTCTGAGAAATACCAATGCTAAAGTACAAGTAGTTGAAATAGAGATCACTCACACAGGTCCTGCAATTAGCCAGTTATATCAAAGTAAATGAATACCTAATAAGGGATTCTTCCCAATTCAACAAGTATATTTTGAAGATTTACAGAGCATACTGAATGTTCTGAAAAGGCAGGGTGAATGTTCTGAAGGAAAGTGCTAGATTGGCTGTAGGGAAAGTCTAGGAAACTGTAGGTGAGAAAAATCTGATGAATATTTAAAAAAATAATAAAGTTCTACCTATTGTGGAATAACTTTAATTCATACTTTTAAGTGGACCCCAAGCTAAATATAAGCTGATGGTTCCATGGAAGCAAGAAAAGCTAAAGTGCAGGCTTATTTGCAAAACATAGTGTCTTGAACATGGGAATTGATAATTCTGCTAGATACTCATAGTAAGCATCTGGAATACCATATTCATTTCTGATTACAATATTTTAGGAAGGGCATTGACAAGCTAGAACATATTCAGAAGAAATCAAGATAGATGGTGAAAGGCATTTGCACTCATTCTTTATAAGGATCGAGATGTTAGGGAACTATGAATTTTTAAGTTGGAAATGATAATTACCTTGGATGCATATATTACATTTTTAATTGAGGTTAATAATATTGATCTATAATTTTTCTTCTTTGTTTTAACCTTCCTTAATTTAGGTGATAGGACTATATTTGTTTCCTAATAGGCTTCTGGCGAGGATTATTTCTAAATTTTTGAGAATACTTTGTGTAATATGGGTACAAATAATTTTTGAAAGCTTAATACAATTTCCACAAATGCAGCAACAATAGGAATCTCACCTCCTCTTCCTCCACTTTGATAACTATTTTAAATCTAGTTCTATGTGCTTTTCTGACATTGTATAATTTGATGTCTGTATTTGGTTTTCTTTCAGTTTGAGCAATTTATCTTTTTGAAGGCATTACTCTTTTATGTTCCTCATTTTCTTGGCTGTATAAAGGTTCTTAATATTCTTTTTATTTCTTCTGGCTTTGTTTGTGAGTTCTTGCTCATTTGCTATCTTGTTCATTTCATTTTCTGTCATATTCTTTTTAATCAGAGTAACTAAAGATTTATCAACTGTATTAGTCTTTTCAAAGACCTAAATTTAGCTCTGTTTTTCCACTTTGTAGAGTTTTAAATTTCCAATTTACCCATTTCTTTTCTAAATCTTCATGACTCCTGGGCTTATTTTAGATTTTGTTATTTGTTGATCTTCTAATTTTTTAAATACATGATGAGGTTTTTAATATTCAGTTTTTATATTTTGTTAATGTACATTTATAGGAAAATAATTTTTCCCTTAATGACTGCTCTAACTGTATTCCAAAAATTTCAACATATTTTTTTTCATTATTACAATTTTCTTACTTGGCTTCTATGATTTGTACTCTGATGTGCTCATTATTTGGCATTGCATTGTTAAGTTTCCATTTGAGTTTTTGTTTATTATTTTAGCACTGATTACTATTTATATTTTGTTATGATTTATACAAGATTTATGTAAAGAATGCCTTTTTTACATTTGTTTACTATATATCTGCCCCACTACATGGTAATTTTTGTAAGAGTTTCATGTAGAGCTGAAAGACATGTATATTCATTAGTCCCATTTAGAAAATATCTTTTGTTTCTTGTTTCTACAGAATTTTTTTTCATTTCTATGTTTTCCTGTTGTTTATATTTCTGTTATACTTATCCAAAATTAAAAAGGGAAAATTGAAATCTCCTGTCACTATTATGTTATTGTCTATGTTAATTTTTTGTTTTTTAGTGAATTGAAACTGGTTTGTGGACTATAGTTCTTTTTCAATGTATTGTTGTTTGCTTTTTATGTTCTGGATGTTTTTGTTTTATCCAATAACATGATTGCAATTTGAATGTATTTCTTTTTATGTTCACTTAATGCAACATTAAGTGAATTTTTTTGGATCCTCATTTTTATTTTATATATGTCTTTGTTTTAAAAATGTGTTTCATATAAGTGACAGCTTGTGGAGAGTGGTTTTCTTATTCAGTCTAGCACTTTTTATTTTATTCAATTGTTCAGTCCATTCTCATATCAAGCTTAAAATAGAAAACTAAAATAATAGAAAATATATCACAATTTTTTATTAAAGATTTTTAATTATTTCTCTGTAAAAAAAAAGTATAATGTATTTTCTATTATTTTAGTTGCCTATTTTAAGGTAATCCTATTTCTACCTTCAGTCCCCTTCCCTTCCTTGTGTTATCTCTTTATCTAATTTTAACATTTTGCCTTCTCTTACTTTTTCTTTTTTGCTTAAATCTAGTTATCTAATCTCTCCCCTTTTTTTTTTGGTCTCAATTAAGCAGTCAAGTAGAATTCTCTTTCCTTTCCTCTCTTATATTTGTTTTGTTAATTTTTCTCTTCATCCTTTTATTAAAATGATTTTTTCCTATCATTCTCTTCTTTATTTATCTTCCCTTTCTATCTGTTCCAGATTGTTTTTCTTTGATTCATGACCCTCATACTTATTTAGTCATTCTACTACTTTGTATTTTTCATGAACTTAAAATATTTAAGCTACCTAGTTTGAGTTCCTTCTTATAAAGAGTTTATATCTTGCCCCATCCCCTTTTCTTTTTCTCCACTTTTAGAAATAGAACTTCCTGTGAAACCGAAGTTATTTTCATATATTTCTTAATGAAAATTTCATTACAGAATTTTTGGTTTACCTTAGTCATTATTTTCCCATTTGCCTTAAAATCTCTTCTCTTATTGCATGTTTCATTCCTTTAGGTATCGGTTGCCCATTGGTCACTTAGTTATTCCTGAATCTTTGAATACTCTTCTCCTGAGGAAAGATGAATGGTTTCTCTAAACACCAAACCTTTGCAAATAAGATCTCTAGGCTTTCATAAGAATTTTCATTGATAATACCCCCTCCCACCACTAAAACCAAGTTTTCCCCTTTGTTTTTTTTTTTTCCTTTTCCATGTCTACATTTGCTTCCTTACCCCTTTTCCTATAGGCTCTCTTCTTGAGAAATTAGAAGACTCAGCTTCTCTTCATTGTTAGGTTCTGATTAGACTAGGGCATATTAACTTTAACTTCTCCCTCTTGTCCATTTTATGTGACCTAATATTTTGCAATTTATTAAGCACACATTTACACAACTACATATACTGATTCATCTCTGGATGATGTTGTGAAGCTCAGTCCATTATGTTTTAGTTCTATTTCTCCTATTTCTGCTTTGACTTTTGTCTCCACGTATATATCCAGAAAGAAATCTCTTAATGCTTTATTTCTTGCGCTGTTGGTAGTATTGTCATTGTCATTGTCAATGTCTTTGGTTGCCATATTTCTTTACTTTTTTTGTATTTCTATTGTCTGCCATATTAGAGAAACAAATAATTTCTTCTGGTCTGGTTTTCTTTCTTTCTTTTTCACACAATAGTATTTTATTTTCTCAAATTACATGTAAGAAGGTCTTCAAAATTAATTTTTGTAAGATTTTAAGTTCCAAAATTTTCTTCCCTCTCTCCTTTACCTGTCCCCCTTCCCAAGATAACAAGCTATCTGATAAATGTTATACATGTACAATCATTTTGTTTCACTTTATTTTTCAAAACAATTTTTATTTGTTTTTAAGATTTTTGAGTTCTAGGATCTCTCCTTTATCCCCATATCACCTCATATGAGAAAACATATGAGAAGTTATATAAATATTTCCATAAAAGTCAAATTGTGAGAGAAAATATAAATCTCCCACCTTAATGAAAATAAAAATCTAAAGAAAAATTGTTAGAGAGAGAGAGAGAGAGAGAGAGAGAGAGAGAGAGAGAGAGTGAGTGAAATAAAGGAGTACTTCAATCTGTATTCAGACTCAATCAGTTCCTTTTTCTGCATATGGATAAGATTTTTTCTATCATAAGTCCTTCAAAGTAGTTATGGATGATTGTACTACTGAGAATAACAGTCATTTATAGTCAAATATAGCATTTATAGTCATATATAGTTCTTCCTAGAACATTGCTACTACTTTGTATACAATATATTTCACTTTATTCATAGAGGACTTTCAGGATTGCTTTTTTTTCCTGAAAGCATCATTTCCTAAAGAACAATAATATTCCATCAGAGAAACTTGCTGATTCAGAAGTAGCATCTCACTGATGCTGGGGTCCAGGCCAGAGCTTGGGCCAAGGCTGCTTCTGTGCTGGTATTGGACTGGCTTCCCACTCTGGTTCCACAGATCTTTTCTGATGACCTTCCAGCTCCTGTTTGGTGTCTCTGGACTGAGAGGTCTGGAAGCCACCAGTACTGTCACTGATTCAGAGGTTAGGCCTGGGCCAGGTCTGGGGCTGGGGCTGAGGCTGCCCATGGATGCCCACCTTTTCTGCTGAGCTTCTAAGTTGTCTTGGGTGGAAAATGTTCTACTCCATCTTTTTGGATATTCTGATGCTCTAAAATTTGTTTAGAGTTTGGGGTAAATTGGGGGAGATATTGGACAAGTTCCTGTTTTATTTCCATCTTGGCTCTGCCCCCCATTTAAACATAATTCCATATTGATCATGTTGTGAAAGAGAAATCAGAACAAAAGAGAAAAATCACAAGCGAAAACAAACAAAAAGTAAAAAAGTATGCTTTGTTCTTCATTGTCTCCATATTTCTTTCTCTGGATACAGATAGCATTTGCCATCCCAAGTCTACTGAAATTGTCTTGGATCACTTTATTTCTGAGAAAAGCTAAGTGTATCATAATTTATCATCACACAATCTTGCTGTAACAATGTACAATGATTTCTTGGTTCTGCTTACTTCAATTAGCATTAGCTTATGTAAGTCTTTCAGGTTTTTCTAAAGTCTGCCTGCTCATCATTTCATATATACATTACATTCATGTACCATTATGTTTTCAGCCATTCTTCAATTGATGGGCATCCACTCAGTTTCCAGTTCCTTGCCAATACAAAAAGAGCCACTACAAACTGTTTTGCACATATAGATTCTTTTTTTCACTCTTATAATCTCTTTGAGATACTGGCTCAGGAGTGGCACTTCTGAATCAAAGGGTGTGCACATTTTTATAGCCTTTTGAGAATAGTTTCAAATTGAACTCCAGAATGGCTGAATCAGTTCACAACTCCACCAACAATGCATTAGTGTTCCAGTTTTCTCACATCCTCTCCAACATTTATCACTAACTTTTCCTGTCATCTTAGCCAATCCAAGAGGTATGAGGTAGTACCTCAGAACTTTGCATTTCTATAATCTAATGATTTATAGCATATTAATATGACTCAATCTTTTTAATTTTTGTTCATTGACCCTTTATCAATTATATTCATTTTTGTTTTTACTTTGAGATCAGAATCACTACTCCTTTTTCTTTTAATTTCAGCTGAAGCATAATATATTCAACTCCAGAATACATTACCTTTTATTTTTAAACTTTCTTTTCTTTGTATCTCTCTGCTTCATATGTATTTCTTGTAAACAACATATTGTAGGATTCTGGCTTCTACTCTACTCTGCTATCTGCCTCAGTTTTATGGGAGAGTTAATTCCAGTCACAGTAATTATCACTAGCTGTGTATTTCCCTCCATCCTATTTTTTCTTGTTTATATTTTGCTCTCTATTTTCCCCTTTCCCTTTTCATCAGTGTTTTGCTTTTGACCTGCCCCAACACACACACCTATCTCAATTTGCCCTCAGTTCTATCTGCATTCTCTTTCCCTTTTTTTCTCCTTTCACTTCCTGGTTTCCTGTAGAATAAGAAAAATTTCTATATCCAACCAAATGTATATAATATTCCCTCTCTGAATCAAATCTGATGAGATTAAAGTTCAAGCAGTGTTGATCCTCCTCCCTTCTTTCCCTCTGCTGTAATAGGTGTTTTGTGCCTCTTGATGTGAAGTAATTTATTCCATTTTACCTCTTCTCTCAGCAAATTCCTTTTTCTACCCCTTAATATCTTTTTTTTTACATCATAACATCAAAGTCAGTTTAAATCCCATCCTCTGTCTCTGTATGCCACTTTTAACTGCCCTAACAAAGTATAGTTCTCAAAAGTTACAAATATCAACTTCAGGTGTAGAGATTTAAACAGTTTAACTTTTAAACAACATATTTTTCTTTTCTATTTACCTTTCTATGCTTCTCTTGAGTCTTGTATTTGAAGACCAGATTTTCTGTTTATTTCTGTTCTTTTCGTCCAAACTGATTAAAAGTTCCCTATTTCATTGAAGACCCATTTCTTCTCCTTAAAGATTATGTTCAATATTTCTGGGTAGTTGATTCTTGATTATAGTCCAGACTGCTTTTGGGAACATCAGATTTCTGACCCTCTGATTCTTTAATGTGGAAACTGCTAAGTCCTGGGCAGTCCTGGCTGTCACTCCTCAATATTAGCATTCTTTCTTTCTGGCTATTTATGGTATTATTTTCCCTTAGCATCATAATTTTGGAATATAACCACAATATTCCTTGGAGTTTTTATTTTGGTATCTTTTTCAGGAGGTGATTGGAGGATTCTTCCAATGACTATTTTACCTTTTGGTTCTAGGATAGATATCAGGACAGTTTTAATTGAAATATGTTGTCCGGACTCTTTTTTTTAATTATGGCTTTCAGATAGTCCAATAATTCTTAAATTTTCACTCTTGGATTCTTTTCTATGTTAATTATTTTTTCCAAGAGATATTTTACATTTTCTTCTATTTTTTTATTTTTAAAATTTTGTTTGGCTGATTCTTGATCTCTCATTTTCCTCCACTTATTCAATTCTATTTTCTTTTCTTTTTATTTTTTTGCTGAGGCAATTGGGTTAAGTGACTTACCTAGGTCACACAGCTAGAAAATGTTAAGTGTCTGAGGCTAGATTTGAACTCAGGTCCTCCTAACTTAAGGGCTGGTGCTCTATCCACCTAGCTGCTCCTCAATTCTAACTTTTAATGAATTATTTTCTTCAGTTAGTTTTTTTATCTCCTTTTCCATTTGGACAATTCTACTATTAAGAGTTATTTCTTCAGTGGACTTCTTTTTTCCATTTCACCAATTCTATTTTAGGGAGTTGTTTTCTTCTGTCATTTTTTGTGTATCTTTTTCCAAAATCTTTGATTTCTTTTTCCTTTTGAGCATAACCCTATTCTCTTCTATTTTTTTTCTACTTTTCTTGATTTTTTAAAATCCTTTTTGACTCTTGGAAGAGTCAAATATTTTAAAAAATCCTTTTTGACTCTTCCAAGAGAACATTTTGAGCTTGAGACCAATTCATATTCCCTTTTGAAGCTTCACATGTAGGTATTTTGCCATTGAGGTTCTCTTCTGGATTTGTGTTCTGATCTTCTCTATTGCTTTCTATGGTCTGGACTCTTTTTGGTCTTTTACTCATTTTTTAAAGTTGAGCTCTGCTCCAAAGACACAGGGGACATTATCCCAAGCTTCTTTTGCAAGAGAACAGGGACTTCACCACTGTGGTTTTTGTCTGTTTGTTTGTTTGTTTTTTGCCTCTGGGGCTGGAATTGTTAATAGCTTTCCCATTGTGGTGGATTGGCCTAGTCTAATTAAGCCTGTTGTGCTAGGGTACAAGGGCACGAAATTTGTCTTCTCTGCTGAGATTGAGCTCTTACAGCTGACCTGCTGAGCACTGGTTTGCTAAGTGAGGATCAAGGGACATCCGCTGCTGATTTATGCTGTTGTAAGAACTTCTGGCTAGATTTTCCACACTATGTCTCTGTTCTCCTTTTACCCAAATGAGTCAGACTTTTCCTGAAGTCTTTCTAAGTTATCTTAAATTGGAAAACTCTGTGTTTTTATGGCATCTGTTACGTCAGCATCTGTTTAGAGGGTTCATTTAGCATTGTTTCCGAGGAAAACTGGGGACAGCTCAGGCAACTTCTCATTTCTCTCCACTATCTTGATTCCACCTTGGTTTTCTTTCTAGGAATATTTTGGATACTTCTTTTTTATTAAATGTCCAATTTCTTTTTTCATTTATGGTTAGGCTCAGATTTGCACAGTAGGTCACCTTGGCTTGCATGCTGAGCTTTTTGCTTTGTGGAACATATTCTACTATTCTCTCTTGTTCTTTATGGTAGGAACAGAATAACCTTGTGTTATTTGAATTTCTTTCTGTATATATTTGAATCTTTTCTCATGGTTGAAAAACTTGCAAAATTTGTTGTGTATTAGTGATTTATTAGATCTAACCAATATTTCCTTTGGAGCTTGGAGTTTTGATTTCTGACTTTTTTCTTTCTCAAAGTGCATCTGCGGATGCTTTTGATCAACACTTTGCCTTCTAAGTTCAGAAATTTTAGACAGTTTTTTGTATTTCTTGTATAGTGTTCAGGTTTGGTGATATGTCAAGTTCTTTAACAGTCCTATAATCCTCCTATTATCTCGATATTCTGTTTTCAAAATCATTATGTTCTGATTGTATGGAAATCATGCTTTTTTTAAAAAAACATGCTTTTGCATTATGCCTCTCTTCTTCCATGTCATCCTTCATTTCCATGTATTTGCATTTCCAATCAGGTATCCTCTGTGTTGTTTCTTTGCTGATCCTTGCCATTGTGAATTCTACTATTTCTTTTGTATACATTATTTCTGTTAGGGAGGTCATAAACTCTGCTTTCACAATGTATATTTCTCTTTTGAGCCATTCAGCAACATCCTGCCATGATTCCATGCTTTGTCTTGAAATACTTATTCATAATTTCCTGAATCCTTTTCATTGATGTGGAGGCCATTTTTCTTTATGTTCATGATGTCTTCCCTGATGAGTCATCTGCTTATACTAAAAATATTTCACTGAATTTTCTTCCTGCTGAGATCTTTGATAATTTCAGTCTTTTATTTTTTCTTGATTTTCTCCTGTTGCTCTCCTTCTGACTCCCTTCCTTTTGATGGCAATTTTATTTGGGGATTAGATCTCAAAGCCATCTTAGCATCTTCCTTTGCTGGGAAATTCATAGGTCACCAACCTCTCTCTCTTCTTCTTGGGAAAGAGAACTGGTCCCCGGTGAATACAGCCTCACTGGAGTGCCACATACCCACGGATATGAATGAGCTCCAAATCCTTCTTTTTCTCAGATCTCTGGCCAAGCGTTGTAGCCCAGAGCTCTGTTGCTCCTTGCTTCTGAATTCTTCCTCACTGTTCTCACAACCTGAGCAAATTTGTGCTATTTGGATTACTACAGCAATGGAAGGGATGAGAGATTAGAGTATAGCATTGAGTTAGTTTGTATAAGTACTTAGGTCAACCTAAGCAACGCTGTCAGGAGTATGATGGGGAAGGAGGTGTATGGAGTGATTGAGTTAGGGATTAGGCATGATCTTTCCATTCAATTAGTTTATTGAATTTTTATTTTCTTTTCCCCTATAGAAATGGTTGAAATTGCTTTATCTTTAGTATACAATTCATATTTTGGAGAGGTGTGAGAGGTCATGAGGATCAAAGAAAATATCTAGCAGTCCATCTTTTTGGCCTGGTGATCTAGAAGTCTTTTTCTTCATGTATTTAAAGAACTTTCTGTGGAAGGAAAATTGTAATTGTTCTGTTTGGATTCTTTATGTGGACTCAGCAACAATGGAGGAAAGTTTCAGAAACATTTAGCCTTAATGTAAAGAAAAAAAACCTTTCTAACACACAAATAAATATTTGTGAAATTGATTGAATAATTAGAAATTTCCCAAATTGGAATGTGTTATTATTATGGTATTGCCATATACCAACAAATTCCTCTTCACTGGACATTTTCAAGTAGAGTTGAATATGTTTCTATTGTGCATTTTAGAGGACATTCCTGTTCAGATATCAATTGTCTTGAGTGATCTCTAAATCCGATTCACACCCCTTCAACTCAGACATTCTGTGGTTCTCTTGTTACTGGTACTTCAATTATTTTGTAAATGAATGAATAAATGGCTTCTACATCTTTCTGTAAAGTATTCAGGTGTAATGGGATATATCTTTATCTGATTATATCCATCCACAGTCCTATTACCTGTATATTTGTATTACCTATATAATTGAAGCTTTTAAACCATATTTTGGTTTTAATTATCCAAGTCTCTGCAAAACAAATGTTCTATTCATGTTTGAATTATTTGTTTGGCACATTTAAACAACTCAAATTTTCTGCTTACTTCCCAGTTATTCCCATTTGTTCTGTGAAAAGGAAGCAAGCAAAAACACATAGTGGGAAACCTCGATGGGCTTCTGGCATATGAGAAAATTTATAAGAGGGGTGTGAATAGGATTTAGAGATCACTTAGACAACTGATATCTGAACAGGAATCTCCTCTAAAATGCACAATACAAGCTCAACTCTACTTGAAAATGTCCAATGAAGAGGAATTTGTTGTTATGTGCCAGTACCATAATAGCACATTCCAAATTGGGAAATTTCTAATTATTCAATTCTGCCCTAGCTTTTTCATGGAAGGCTGGGATGCTTTAGACATTTCTATCTTACCATTGCCTTATTTAACATGGACGGGTCTGTTTCACTGGAAATTTCTTTGAAACTGTATTGGGTGCTGGGACATTGAGCAGTCTGATTTTTTCTAAGAAAGAGTAAATAGGTTTTCCCATATGTGGTCTGGTGAATCATAGGCTTCCTTCTGTTGCTCTCCATCTTTTTCAGGCTCAGTATGTGTACTCTTTAGCCAGTTCACTTTGTAGTCAGCAAATGTCATGAATTATCCACTGGGGCTCCTTTTTCTTAACCTGTGCCAGGCAGGGTTGACCTTTTGTCTATGGAGGGCTGACTTAGCAGGGAGAGTTGAAGGAGCAAGCATCTTTGAATCTTTCACCAACCACATCTTTAAAATTCCCATCAGATCCATGTGAAATTATGCCATGTCCCCAGTTACATTTCCAAGCAGGAAACAGTATCATAGCATTTGTAATTGAAAGAAGACTTTAGAGATAATATAGTCCAACCTCATTTTATTGAGTAAGAAACTGAGACCAAGAGAGATTAAGCTAATTATTAACTATAAGCTTTGCATTTCATCTGCTAATGGCTAGCTCCCACAATCTGTTGTTCTTCCTATCCTTAATTACTAGCTGCTTTCAGACACCAAGTACCAGTCTTTCTTTCCCTTCATCCTCAGCTTACCCCATCCATATCTTACTTCAACTCTGCCTACCTCTTCCACTTTTCTTTCTTTAATTCTGATTCCCTATAAAAAATCAGTTTAACCTGTCAGATTGGCTAAAATGACAGGAAAAGTTAATGATGAATGTTGGAAGGGATGTGGGAGGGCTGGGACACTGATACATTGTTGGTGGAGCTGTGAACGGATACAGCCATTCTGGAGAACAATTTGGAGCTACGCTCAAAAAGTTATCAAACTGTGCATACCCTTTAACCCAGCAGCATTTCTATTGGGCTTATATCCCAAAGAAATCATAAAGGAAGGAAAGGGCCCCACATGTGCAAGAATATTTGTGGCAGCCCTTTTTGTAGTGGCTAGAAACTGGAAATTGAATAGATGCCCTTCAATTGGAGAATGGCTGAATAAATTATGGTATATGAATATTATGGAATATTATTGTTCTGTAAGAAATGACCAGCAAGATGATTTCAGAAAGGCTTGGAGAGACTAACATGAACTGATGCTGAGTGAAATGAGCAGAACCAGGAGATCATTATACACGGCAACAACAGTAGTATATGACGATCAATTCTGATGGACATGGCTCTCTTCAACAATGAAATGTTTCAAACCACCTCCAATTGTTCACTGAAGAAAGCCATATACACCCAGAGAGAGGGATGTGAAATGTGGACCACAACATAACATTCTCATACTCCTTGATTGATGTTTGCTTACATTGTGTTTCCTTTATCTGATATATCATTTGTGTAGATAAGATTTTTCTTGCACAACAATAAGTTTGGAAATATGTATACATATATTTGATTTGCCAATATTTTAACATAATTAACATGTAGTGGATATCCTGCCATCTAGGGGAGGGGTGGGGAGTTGGGGGGAAAAATTTGTAACAGAAAGCTATGTAAGGGTTATTGTTGAAGAATTACCCACACATATGTTATGCAAATAAAATAAAAAAATCAGTTTATTCTGGAACTCTTTCTTTTATTCTCCTATCATTATAAGATCAGTGAGACCTACCTTTCCCTTGAGTATACTGTATCTCTGGCCATCCTTTCTAACACTAGCTATACCTTCACTCATACTCTTTCACATTCTCAACCTGAAAGGTAAGTTGGAATATTTCTTATTCACAGTGAGTGCTTTCAGACTTCCTTTACTATCATCACTCTGCAACTTCCTTTCCTTTGAAGTTCATACTTGTTTGAAGTTAAATTCCACCAAATCCCAAAGTAATTCTATGACTTTTCTCAAGGGCTTCAGCACCAGGTTAATTGTTTCCTTCTCTTCCTCAACTCCTGCCCTTATCCTAAGTGACTTTAACATTCTTGTTGATATTCTCTCAAATATTGCAATCTCCCAGTTCCTCAATCTTCTTATATCTTCTGATGTGGTCCTCTTCCTTACCTCATCTACACAGAAAAATAGGCATACCATGGGTGTCATTCACGCATGTTCTACTTTTTTGATTAAAAAAAAGATATTTTTCCATATGACTGTAATTTCATATCATTCCATCTCTCCTTATGCTTTATACTTCCTAAGCCTGTTTAAATAATTTGACCTTCCCTGTATCATTAGAAAATAAAATAATTCTTAACAGTTCCACATTTTGTTCCCTCAAGCTCTGCCTAGAAAGAAGCTGTCTAAACCATACTGAGGGCAAAGACATAGCAATTGAGAAAAACATACATGAGCCATTTACATAGGGTGTATGAAGTTCCCTAAAGGAACAGGATATTTAAATTCCTGAGTTCACTTTACACAGAGGATGGAATTGGAAAAGCCAGAGAAGGTTTGCACAGAAAGTGTCTCAATATAATTGATCCTTTTAGATGATTTTTAAAGCCTGAATCAAGGAAACTATTAAATTGAAGAGATATCACCCTTCTTAACTTTGAACTGATTCATCTGGACACAATTTTTAAGAGGTGAGACACTCCAAAGTTGTTGTCATTCACTTGTGTCCAGCTCTTCATGACTCCATTTGAGATTTTCTTGGCAAAGATACTGGAATAGTTTACCATTTCCTTTTCCAACTAATTTTATAGATGAGGAATTGAGGCTTACAGGGTTAAGTGACTTGCCCAGGATTACACAGCTAGTAAGTTTTGAGACCAGACACATCAGTAGTGAGGGGCATAATGACAAAGTTTTTATTTTAATAGTTCATTCAGCATCAGTCTGTGGTCCTTTATCTATTCCCTTATCCCTGGGTAGTATACAATTATGAGGTTGAACATTGGATACAGTATTAGCAGCAATAAGTTCCAGATTTAGTAAGGAAAATGCTACAAAGGGACTTCTTATGCTGCTGACTACGTTACTGCTTCTTTTACTTCCTATATTACTGCTTGCTTTGTTGCAGATTCTCACTGACTATTTTATTGGTTCCTAATGATGCTGGTACCCATGACACTCCTCACACTGCTCTGCTGTCATTGTACACCGCTAGTGCCCATTGTTCTGGAGCCATTATTGCTTACCACTGTGTTATTTTAGACACCCTCATTATGACTTCCAAAACTTCTATTCTTTTGTACTTTCTGGGGCAATTATCCCTGCTTTGACTTAACTTCCCATCCTTTCCTATCTGGACTCTTTAGTTTATTTAGTTCTTCTATGCTGGAATCATTAACAAGTGATTGTTCCTGCCATCTTTCCTATTCCTATTGACATGAGGCTGGAAGAAGTCACATATGCTGCTGGATATGTTATTTTTATTATTCAAATTTACCTAAGCCTATACTTCAGTAAGGTAATTCTTGTATTCCTTCCTAGCTGATTCCTTATCTCATTTCTCATAGACGTTCTTCCAAACCTTCATTCTTTCCCCAAGCCTTCCAAAATTCATTGCACTATCATCTCAGCTGAGGTACTTTACTGAGAATATTGAGTTCATTTGCTGTGAGATCCTGCTTAATCTCATTTTTTTTCATCAAAACCTCCTTGACATTGTTTTTTTATTCTTTACTCCAGTCAAGGTCAGTTGCTTTACGGATGTCATCCCTGGCATCTTCTCAAGAAGACTTCCCACTCAGCCTTATTCAACCTCTTCATATCTGTTTCTTCCTTTCCTAGTACTTTCAAACATGCCTGTGAAAGTATAGATTTATGTACAACATTGTACATAATGATTTGGTAGCATGTTCTACTTGGGCAATATTATAGAATTATAGAAGTCAAAACCTCATTTCTTCTAAAACGAGGAAGGGGAAACTAAGATTTATGCCTTTTCTTCTCATCACCATCACTATCATCAAAAGCTCCTTATCGTCATCATCATCATAGATTTACTGTTGTAATAGTAGCTTAGAAATATGGTAATTCCAGTATCATAAATAAAGAAAAAAAAGAGATCTTAAAGCCCATATAGCCCAGCTCTGTCATCTTGCAGATGAGGCTTATAAAAATTAAGTGATTTATCCAAGATCTCACAAATAGAGAAAGAGGTAGAGGGGTGTGTATTTGTGTGTGTGTGTGTGTGTGTGTGTGTTTGTGTGTTGAAAATGCAGGTTCTTTGGTCACAAAAGTTTGCATCAAATTTGAAATAGGTGATGAATCTCAATACTAACTAATGTAAACTCTGGCATTTTGGTTCAAAGAGCCAACTACTGCACAATTGCAAGATTGAATATATGTGATTAGACAATAGTTCATGCTGAAAAAAATACAGGATTTTTATTGGACTAACAATTCATAGAAATCAACCATGTGGCACAGTGGTACAAAAAAACAAACAGGGCAGCTAGGTGGCGCAGTGGATAGAGCACCAGCCCTGAAGTCAGGAGGACCTGGGTTCAAATCTGGTCTCAGACACTTAACATTCCCTAGCTGTGTGACCCTGGGCAAGTCACTTAAACCCATTTGCCTCAGCAAAAAGCAAAAAAAAAAAAACAAAAAAACAAAAAAACAAAAAAACAACCAGCTGATCTGATCTTAGATTAGATTGATAGAATTATGTTTTCCACAGTAATGGTTCCATGATAGTCTACCACAGATAAACTATACAACCTGAAATATTGTGTTTAGTTTTGGACACTGCAACTTAGAAATGTCATCAATAAACTGAGTCATATCCAGAGGGCAATCAGCATGATTAGAAGATTGAAAAACTATTCCAGAGGATAATGTGTTGATAGAATTGGAAATATTTATCCTGGAGAATAGATTTTGCTATTCTTAAGTATTTTAAGGGCTCTTGTGAGAAACAATTATTGGGCCTTTTCTGCTTAGCTCCAGAATGCAGAAATAGGAGAAAAGAATAGAAGTTGAGGAGAGGCAGATTAAAGCTCAACTTGAAGAAAATGTTCATTAATAATTAGAGTTGTATGTAAGATAAGGGAATTGTTTTGGTAAGTAGTGCGTTGCCCATCATTGGTCGTTTACAAGTAGAGATTTTTAAGATACTATAGATGAGATT
This sequence comes from Myrmecobius fasciatus, assembly GCA_023553655.1. Taxonomy (NCBI): domain Eukaryota; kingdom Metazoa; phylum Chordata; class Mammalia; order Dasyuromorphia; family Myrmecobiidae; genus Myrmecobius; species Myrmecobius fasciatus. The sequence goes on along the minus strand of JAJPUD010001072.1, from coordinate 368,822 downwards.
TCTGTTCAAGCACAGAAATATCAGGTAGAAGTTGTGCTAGGTACCTTTTTGACTTCCCTTCCAACTCTTAATATCCTAAAAAATCCAGTATTCTTGCCATTATACCACATTGCTTCATTCTTTCTTAATCTTTTCTCGGCATTCTTTCCTGTTCTACAGGGTTCAAAGAAACCTACTCTATCCTTTTCTTTTTAGATTCATTTCTTCCTTTTATACACATATACATACACAAACCAAGGTTAAGTGACTTACTCAGAGTCACAAAGCAGATAAGTACCTACTGAGTTACCCCCTCCTTCATTTGAAATTAGCAAGGGGGCAGGTAGTTAGTTAGTGCAATGGATAGAGCACTGGTCCTGAAGTCAGGAGTACTTGAATGTAAATTTGGCCTCAGACACTTATTTGCTTTGACTTATCTTGGGTTAATCACTTAAACCTGATTACCTCGAAAATAAAATAAAAAAATAAATAAAATTAGCAAGGGTGTTATGATATATTAGTCTGATTAAAGGCTTTTTGTTGTGGTTATGAGTTTCATGGGAAAAATTAAGAATCATTGATTATGTATACTACTGATCTCAAGGTTTTTCCATATTGTCTTATGGTTGAAACTCAATCTTTTTTGATATACCAACCATTCTCATGAATTCATGTTTATTGTTATTACTTGTGGGTCACTGCCTATCCTGGAGTAAGTTGCTTAATTTTTCTGGGTCTGTATTTTTGGTGTGTTTAAAAAATAAATTTATTAGATTTTAGATCATATAGCATTTAAAAGCTGGGCTATATAGTGGGGGAGGGGAGTTTGTGATATTGAATACTATCCAAACTGATAAATAACAGAATACATTTAAAACATCAATTTCCCTGCTTTGGCATTAGTTGGCTCTCCATTGATGTGAAAAAAAATAGGTATATCTATCAACCCTTAAGGATGCTATAGTCCAGTCACAGATGCAGTGTTTTATTGGTTGGTTGCCTGTTCATGAGAAATTGAAACTATTTTCAGATGAATTAAAGATTTTTTTCTTTCTTCATTCATCCTGTAAGAGCTTTACTCAAGCATTTTCCTTTAAAGAAAAAAAAATAAGAGAAGTTTAAAGGGCATTATTCTTGTTTCTTTTCCTATCTGACACCAGGAATAGGGGAGATCCTAGAAACATGAGCATTAGCATATGTCACCATTTTTGATAAGGATCTAGTCTTTTTTGAAAGTCTCCAGTAAAGAGGATGAACTACCTCAGGAGATGAGACATTCCCATTGTTGTGGTGAAGATGACTACTTATTGGGGATGTTAAGTGGATTTCAGTTCAAATATGAGTTAAACTAGATGACCTTTGAAATTTTTTCTTAATAATAATAATTTAATTGTTGTTGCTTGGTCTTTTTCAATCATGTCCAAATCTTTGGGATCTCTTATGAGATCATTCTACCTCTGAATATGTCAAAATGCATCTGTTTGTGCATGTATATAAGCATGTTATTATGATAAACATATGAAGCAGTATAAATATACATATTATAAGATATGTTTTATATAAAATATAAATATACAAATGTAAATATAAGGAAACATAATAAATAAAAATAATATAATGTAGTTAAATATAAAGAAGAAGGTACTTGTGATTGGGAGATGCAGAAAGGTATTATGTTAAAGGTGGGACTTGTAGTTATGCTAGGGAAAAAAATAAAGGGTTCTAAGAGAAGTGAGAAAGGAGTGCATTCTAGTCATAGAGATAGCAAATGCAAGGGCAAAGAGATTAGAGCTGGATCTCTATGTGTCAGAAACAAAGAGAACCAGATTGCCTGGGCCATAGAGTGCAAGAATAGGAGTAATATACAATAAAGCAGCAACCATAAGTTGGGGCCAGGTTGTAAAGGACATCAAAAGTCAAATCAAGGAGTTTATGTGTTTATCCTGTAAGCAATAGAGAACCAGCAGAGTTTATTGATTAGGGAATGACATAGTCAGCACTGTGCTGAAGAGAAAAATACTTTGACAATTAAGTGAAGAATTCATTGCAATGGGGAGAGACTTTAGACAGGCAGATCAATTTTAAGCCCATGGTAAAAATCTTTATTGTAGACCTGAGCTAAAGTGGCAGCCACTTAAATAGAGGAAAGGCGATAGAAATGAAAGATATTAGGAAGGTAGAAATATCAAGATTTGGTAACTAATTTGGATAAATGAAGTGAGGAAGAGTGGGTAGTTCAGAATAATACTGATGTTATGAACCCAGGAAACTAGATCAATAGTGATGTCATTCATAGAAATAGGGAAGAATGGAAGAATTGTGTTTGGGGGAAATAAGCTAATAAATTCTATTTTGGATATGTTGCATTTGAGATGTAACTAGTACATGCAATTTGAAATATTGAATATGCAGTTAGTGATGCGATGCAGAATATATAAATCTGTGAGTCATCTGCTTAGAAATGCTAATTGAGCCCTTATGAGCTAATGAAATTACCAAAACAGAGAAAATAGAGAGAGAAGAGAAGAGGACTCAGGACTGAGGCCAGGAAAATATTCATGATTAGGATCCATAATATGGAGAATGAGTCAGCAAAAGAGACTGAAAAAGAATTCTCAGAGAAATAGGTGGGGGACTGAGAGGGCATGGTGTCACAAAAATCTTTGGGTTTTTGAGAGGGAAGAGTACATAAAAGTGGATGGGAGCCAACAGCATTAAATATATGAGAAAAAACCAATCAGTGTATCTATTTATTTGATATATAATCAGCTCTACAAAAAAAATTACAATTTATCATAGGAACAACATGGGCAGATGATCAGTAACTTCTTGCAGAACCTACTCTGATTTTTATGATAATACTTGCATATATTTTGATGAGTTAAATCTGTTAGGTTGCTCAGTGGATAGAGCACTAGGCCAAGAGTTGAGAAGAACTGAGTTAAAATCTGGCCTCAGCTGTGTGACCCTGGGCCTGTGACTTAACCCATTTGCTTCAGTTTCCTTATGTATACAAAAGGTAAACATGTATATCGACCTCCCAGGGATGTTGTGGGGTTGAAATAACATGATATTTGCAAAGTGCTTAGTAGACTGGCTAACACTATATAAATGTTAATTATGATTATTATTATTATTATTATTAGGCAGATAGGTAGCACAATAGATAGAGTGCCAGACCTAGGGTCAGGAAGACTCATCTTCCTGAGTTCAAATCTGGCCTCAGACATTTTCTGGCTGTGACCTCAGGCAAGTTACATAACTATATTTGCTTCAGTTTCCTCATCTGTAAAATGAACTGAAGAAGAAAATGAATAAACACTCCAGTGTCTTTGCCAAGAAAACCTCAAATGAGATCCCAAAGATTTGGACATGATTGAAAAAGACCAAGCAACAACAATTAAATTATTATTATTAAGAAAAAATTTCAAAGGTCATCTAGTTTAACTCATATTTGAACTGAAATCCACTTAACATCCCCAATAAGTAGTCATCTTCACCACAACAATGGGAATGTCTCATCTCCTGAGGTAGTTCATTCTAATTCTATAGCACTGAGAGGAAGTTCTCCTTTTACATCTACTTCTCTGCAACTTTTCCTCATTGCTCCCAAAAGTAGCAGAACAAATTTCATTCATATTTCCTCTGCCAATCATTCAAATACTTGAAAATATTTATCATGCTTCATCTTTCCACTAAACTAAATATCACATAATGATAATGCATGTATGTGTATTTTTAACATTGATTTTAGTCCTGTGTTCAAAATTTTTTTAAATTTTTTTTATTTACTTTGCATTAATTCATACAAACTCTTCAATATTTCTGTTTATTATTTGTACTTATCATTTCTCAAGGACATCTGTACCTTGTGTTTAACTCTTCCCCATTAAGTATTTTGATTGTTTCTATTTTCTTCCATCTTATATTACACAGCTATTAATACCATTTTATTAATAATTTTTTAGTACTTCCAATTATTTACTTTTGCAGCCTGCCCTAATGGTAGGAGTACTCACATGGATGGATCTATTGCAATATTAAATTATTTCCTTGGGATATATTCTTTGTCCTGGAATACTAATTTAGAACCTGGTTCAGGTTATGACCTTCATTGTATAAGGTTAGATTGTCTTACAAAAGACTGTATAAATTATCAGTCATCACTTAGATCAACTGCATTTAAGTCTGAGAACATTAAATTTTCCCTTTTTAAAATATATTTTTTAATCAGATGGATTTGAGATTGTTTTAATTTTAGTGTGATTGAACATTTTTCAAGTGTTTATTACCTCCATTCAGCAAATATTTGAATGTCTAATATTTGTAGGCCACTAGACCAGGAGTACCTACTACACGCATAACAATGTGATGTCCCTACTGAGAGTCTTATCTTCTCCAACATAAACACCCTCAGATCCTCAGTTTCTTCAACCAGCCCTCATATATTGTAGACTCAAAGCCATTCATAATTCTGGTTTTCCTTTCTGCACAGCTGAATCTAGAATTGAACATTGTATTCCAAATTAGGTCTGACAAGGGCAGTAAACAATGGTTCTATCACCTGAGTATTCCTGAAAATCATATCTCTTCATATAGTACTAGATTGCATGAGCTTTTTTGATTGCCACTTACTGCTGATTCAGGAAAGTTTGTGGTACTTTTCATTGATTGTTTCTAAGTCTCAAATACAAGTCTCACATATCTCCATGATATCTGCTGTTGTTTTGGGCCAATAAAAATAATTTCTTGTTAGATTAGGGTTTTCTATTGACCTATATATATCCAAGGTTCATGACCTGTTAGAGACTACTGTTCAAGATCTTCATAGCCTTAGAATTGGGTATCACTAGCTGCTACTTGGTACCATATGTGAAAACAGCAATTGATATAGTACTACATTACACAGCTCCATTTCTAATTTTTTTCAAAGGTAAAAATTCTTCTATGGCTATGAAAACTAATGTTGTGTGCTAAATGCTAAAATGCTAAAGCTGATGCATGTGTGATTGACAAAATCAGGCAAGTCTTTAAAAATGTGTTCATCTTGTTAATACCATGATCCCCACATAATTTCAGACTTGCTTTTCTTGTCTTTTTGTTTCTGGTCCTCTTCATTCATATATCTATGAGTTTTATCATTCAATGGTTTTATAGTAGTAGAATCATTTGTAAATGTATATTCACAGTCACCAGATCCTAGGAAAGTCCTTAACTCTTAGGGATTTGTTGGGCATAATAACTGATACCTAACAGAAGCCCTGCAGAACTAGCACTTGTTAGATGACAGCTTCATACTAGCATTCAACATTAAAGTCAATCATTTCTCATCCTCCTCCCCCGTTTTTATAAAAAAAAAATGAGAACATCTATATACATTAATACTTACAATTAATTCATGTCTCTACCTACTTTTTTATACACTATTGAAGAGTAGCAAATGACCCAAAAAAGTCTTGGATTATATATTGAAACTTGTTAAGAATCATTCTGGACAGTAGAAAATTATCTTCTCATTTTCTTCTTCTATCATAATAATTTTTAAAAATATTTTATTATGAATTTAGTAATCATAAACAAACACACTTATCAATATAGAAAGAATAAAAAGATCGGTTATGAAACCAGTTGATTTTAAATGTAAATATATATTTATTATGGTCCTGATAAAAATTACATTCTGCAGTCTCCTAAATTTTGTTTTACTTTTTTTCTGCTTGTTTTTTATATTTTCTTGATTTTCCTTATTTTTTAATGTTTCTTTTCTTTCTTTCCATCACTTCCCACAAACTCCACCCTTCTCTGAAATTACTTTACAACATGTTCAGAATTTTGTCCATTTTATTTAAATCTTAGTTAAAATTATGTTCAACAAATATGTTATGCAAAAGTAGCCATTAATATATATTGGTATATAATAATTAGGCTGTAAACCAATATGCAAATGTAATGAATATATAGTCTTCATATAATCATGTAATTAAAGACATTGACTAACAATTAGCATATGAAAAGGTAATTAATATCTATGGAGTCAATGGCACATGCAAATAAGCATCAACTTTTTCAATGACCCATGATAATTTAATAAATTAATTGCAATAGCATTTACAAGAAAAATGCCTTTCTAATTCTGTGACAAAATGATGAATGGTCAGTTACAAGAGAAGAAAATGTCATGTAGGGAAAAAGAAAATGAAAATTTTAAATTAAAAGATGCATCAGAATCTGTACTTATAAGAAACAATTTCAGTAAGAAAACAAGTATTTTAAAGTAAAAATTAAAAAAAAATAGGAAAAAAAAAGAAATAGCTGTCCTAAAAATAAAATTTGGCTTAAAACTGAAAAACATAAAAAAACCCAGTTCCATGATGAGCATCCTTATTATGATTCCTGTGTGGAACTTAAGCAGACTTACTCAAAGAAAAAAAAGTTCAAAAATGAAAATATCTCACATGAGAAACCCTACCTGCTACAAAGTAAAAGCAGTATTTGATACTTTGAGCACTAAAATAGTACAAGAAGCTCATAGGAGTTCATGTGCTACTGTCTTTAAGACCACAGAAAGACAGTATGTCACTATATTAATTATTCAAAGAGGGATCACAACAGTTAAATTGCCCACCAAATATACTCAAGCCACAATTCAGTTAGTCCTATGAATGTTGTCCTCACAACTATGTAGAATATATTTTCTAAAAACAATATAAAAGTATAGTATATTCTCTAATCACCAGAAGGTGTTCAGCTTCTCAATGTTCTGACTACTCAGAAGTCTGAGCAACACTGCTGTCCTTCCCGTCTCCAGTAGAAAAATTCTTGCAAAAGCAAATTAAAAAAAAAAAAATAGAATCTTCTAGATTCTTCTAGGTTCTATCTGGAATCTTCTGTGATTATGTGTAGGTCTCACTACTTCCCAGTCTCCCATCTGTTGGCCTTTTTTTATTCTTTCTGGGAACTTCCTCATGACTGTATGTGTAAGAAAGATTAAATTACTCTGCTTGGTCTCAAAGAGTAGAGCTAGGACCAAAACTGAAAGTTATAGGAAGATTAATCTTTATTTTTTGCTTAACAAAAGAGTGCATTTTCTAACAATTAGAAAAAGGGCCTAAAAATGAAAAAAAAAATGCCTTATCTATCACTGGAAGTCTTTGAATAAATATCACTTAACCAAGAATGCTATAAAAAGATTCTTGTTTTAGAAAGTGACATCTCTAGATGAATGTTAAAATTCTGTGATGGAATGACTTTCTTATTCTTAGTCCAATTTTTTTTCATTAGAACATGCTGTCTGCTTATTTCTGAATTGAATTACATGTACATCTATATTTATTTTTGATAATTTTATTGATGTCTTTGTTTTTTAAAAACAAAAAAGAAAAAAAAGGAAAAAATCAGCACAATTAATCAATGTTTTTTAAAAAAGTCTAAAACCATGTATAACACATGTGGACATATGTCACTTCATAAAGGGGTAAATTGTGCGTTTTCTTTCATATCTGTTCATTCAAGTCATAGTTGAACTTTATAATTTTGCTACATTCACTTTTATTTATTTATTTTTTTAGCATGGTTCTTTCCATTTATTTTGTTTTTGTCATTGTGCATATTGTTTGTTTAGATACAATTCAATCTGCATGAACTTTAGTTCATTTCCCCATGGTTCTCTGTATTTTTCATATTTGTTATTTCTTACAGCACAGCAAAACTCCATTATATTCATGTATACTACAGTTGTTTAGCTATTTCCCAATCAATGGACTTCTCCTTTGTTTCTAGTTCTTTGCTATTCCCCAAAGTGCTGCCGTAAATATATTGGTATATGAAGGGATTTTCTTATTATAGATGACTTCCTTAGGGTATAAGTCTAGTAATGGGGTCTTTGGTTCAGAGGATTTGGACATTTTAGTCATTTTTATCACGTAATTCCAAATTGCTTTCCAAAATTGTTAGATCATTTCACAATTCACCAGCAATATATTACTATACATATTATTCCAACCCCCTACAACATTGATTATTGCCACTTTTTGAACATCATTGCCAATTTGCAGAGTGTTTTTCCTGACTTCAAAAACCTAAGATCACATTCATGACACAGCAAAGGAGCAGAGTAGGTTTTCAGTGAAGTCTCATTGGATTGCTTTACAAAATGTTGTCCAGATCATAGTTGTTTTACATACCAGAGAGTATTTTTCCTCTACACAGGAGTACAATTTTTTTTTAATTTTTAAATTTTAAAGCAGAATAGCACAAGCAGTGAAACAGAAATAGTAGATAACTACATCAGAAAACTTGAGTTCAGATGCTGAGTGAAATCAGCAGAACCAGGAGAACATTATACACAGCAACAAGACTATACGATGATCAATTTTGATGGACATGGTTCTCTTCAACAATGATGTGATTCAAACCAGTTGTGCTGCGATGAAGATAGTCATATACATCCAGAGAGAGGCCTGTGGGAACTGAGAGTGAACCACAACACAGCATTTTAACGCTTTCTGTGAATATTTCCATGCATTCTGTTTTCCTTCTTAGGTTGTCTTTTTTCTCCTTCTCTTTCTAGATCTGATGTTTCTTGTGCAGTAAGATAACTGTATAGATATGTATACATGTATTGTACTTGTCATATAATTTATCCTATCTAGCATGTATTAGATTACCTGTCATCTAGGGGTGGAGGGCGGGGGGAGGGAAAGGAAAAGCTTGGGGAAAAAAAAGTTTTCTAGCAAAGGTCAATGTTGAAAGGTCACTCATATGTTTTGCAAATAAAAAGCTTTATTAAAAAAAAAAAAGAAAACTTGAGTTCAAATTGTAAATCTACTGAAATAACTTTATGATTACACCCAATTTAGTTCATCCCTCTAAGTCTCATTTTCCTTATCTGTAAAATAAAGATAAGTAATCTTGCAAAACCAGGAGGCTTGGTGGAGATAAGGCATATATCAAATGGCTTTGAAAGGGACCTGAATAAAGAGAGATCAATAAGCTGGAGAAAATAGTATGATTGAAATCAAAAGTACATCTAGAAGGTGTGAACATGGTCATGAAAAAAAAAAAATCTTTGCCACAAACAAGCAAAAGAACAAAGGAGTTGCGTGAAAAAGGGCACATTGTATAGGACTTTTGATATGTAAAAGAGGAGAGAGAGATAAGCTTGGTCTTTGATTTTTTCATAAAAGTATGAGGCCAGGTCCTATCTTAGAGGGTATAACATGGATGGTTTGAGAAGATAAGACTTGTAATAGCTAAACCCAAATCTCTTAGCACTAAATATGTCTTTTCTTCCTCACAATTTATTGTAAAGCCAGATAAAATAAACGAACCACTTTGGGTTCTGTAATGAGCTGTGTGATATAAAATGGTGAACAATCACTGGTCTGGGAGCCCTAGGAAACTTGAATTCTAGTTTACTACTACCTGTGTGGCTATTTTAACTCTCTGGGTTTTCTCTGCTTCAAGTTTCCTCACTTGTAAAATAAGAGTGTTGGACTAGGTAATCTCCAAAGTTTCTCCCAGACCTAACATTTCTTGTACTTGTTTTGATACTCACATGGCTACAATAATATAAGAAACATAAAACTGAAATATGTTTTCTTTACTGTCCAGAGAAGGGCTCTTGCTGTGTGAGCCCTTTAATCTGCCACTGATGACCACTTTCGTTGTCAGTACAACATATCCCCCATGTGCTGGTGCATCTTTTAAAAAGATTCTAACCCGGGAGCCAAATACAAACAGAACACGATATTCTTTCTTATTGGTCTGGTAGTTTTGAGAAATTCTTTGTTAGATCATCAGTGATCCTAAATCAAATGTAAATAACACAAAGACAATAGTTAGTGACCAGGAAGAGACTTATTTAAATCATAAAGAGACCTTCTGGAAACCAGAGGTTTCTATATTACTTCTTTTAAATGAGCTCTTTTTAAAAATTTTCTCCTTTTAATCTTATTTCATTAATTCAATTATTTTTAGAATGCTTTTAAAATAACTGTTTTTAAATTTTTGTTTAATTTTTATACATTTGACCTGTTATTGATCTTTGGTTTCATTAATGTAGAGAATCCCCTCTCAATGCAGATTGCTTCCTACTCTACAATTTCTAATCTCAAATCAATCTATCAGCAAGCATTTATTTGTCACCTGCTATGTGCCATATGCTATACTAGGTTCTGGGGATTCAAAAATAAAATAAAAAAGTCTCTATACTCAGAGAGCTTACATTTTCTCAGGGAAAACATAATGTATACATGTAAGTAGATACAAAATATATGTGAAGTAAATAGAAAGTAATTTTTTATGGGAGAGGCACAAAATTAGCCTGTTTTAAAATAGTATAACTTTAACCAATAGAGAAGGCATGGAATAGGGATAGCAAGCTAGCCTTAGATTCAAAAAGATCTAGGTTTTAATACCTAGCTTTAATACCTGGGTTAAATGATATGTCTAAGGTAACACAGCTATTAAGTGTCTAAGACTGGATTTAAACTCTTATCCTTCTGTTTTCAGCTCCTGTACTCTATCTACTGTGGCACTTATCTGCCCTTCTGGCATATTTTTTGACTGACCCTGAAGAAGCCACTTAACTTCTGAGTGACTGAGACCAAATAGAAACAAATCAAGTATACATAAGTATTCCTATGGCCACATATTTGCTTCATTTTAAAATGTACACAATTTATTATATCTTAACTTATTTTGCTAGATACATTACATTTTAATTTGCTTAAGGCACATGCAGGAATATTGTGGGCCACATGTGGTCCCCTCTGTCTTAGACAATTATCTAAGGTCCTAGGATGCAGAGAAGTTGTTGATCTGTATTCATAGAAAACATTCCCCATATCCCAATCAATTTATAGAAGCAGAACAAAAAAGCTTTAAGTGTAGTACAGTATCAATAAGCCAATTCTGTTTTGGATTTTTTGGAAGGGAAAAGAATCAAATATCCTTGTACTAAAATAAAGCATCCTAAACTTCACTCAATAAAATGCCTTCATTTTCTTCAATCTCGTCTGTAACTACAATACTTTGTAATTGGTTGGACATTTTGTTTAAGTTGATTGATTCTAGGACTGGATCAGGTTCTCCACAAGGCATGTTAAGAAAACTTTACTAAAATTCCTCAGTTCTGATCCCTTAAAAATAGATGGTGCTCTGATCTGATTGCCTTACACACAGCCATTTGCAATCATCTTTTGTAATTCCATTTTAGAATACATGCAATTGCTCAAAAAGCAATTGAAGAATACTGAAGAGAGATTAAAGTATTTTACCACTTTTAGAGGAATAGAGAGGCAGTTTGGGTTAGCTATCTTGATCAGAATAGTTTACCTCTCTCTTCTTCCATTTATTATGATGAGTTGTCTTTGGAGCCCAAGAACCTAGTTTTGAATCCCATTCCTGCCATTTTTTAGCTATGTCAGTTAGGCAAGTCACTTCATTCCTCTGGTGGATTAGATGATCTGTAAGATCCCTTCTTTCTCCAAGTCTATGATCCAGATATACAAACCTGCTAAATGATTCCAGTAGGTAATAATCTATCTCTTGCCTTTATGCCTTTGCATAAACTAATTTCCACAAGTCTGGGATGTATTTCCTCCTGCTCTATACCACAAGATATCCATCCTTAGTTCCCTTGACAGCACAGTTGTGGGGTCAACATCTCCCCAAGGGCTTTCTCTTTTTCTGTCTATGTCTCTCTTTCTCTGTCTCTGCTTGTCCCTCTCTCTTTCTCTCTGTCTCCCTCTCTTTCTCCTTTTGTTTTTATGTGTATATTTATGATAAAATGTAAGCTTTTGGAGACAAAGACTGTTTCATTTTTGTCTACAAATTGTCTGCAAGTAACAATATAGTATATAACTCATGTTTCCTAAATACTTGTTGTGTTGTGTTGTATGGTATGAAGTTGCATTGCAGCTTCAGAGAGAACTGGATAATAACTATTTCTATTATTATTATTAACAGTAATAATAATTATTGTTATAATAGTACCAATGATCATTATGAGTAATAATTATTGTTTCTGTAGGGATAATAATAATTGTTTTAGTTAACATTGATGATTATTGCTATAATAATATATAATACAAATTAATATAAGTATTATTAATATTTAATATTCTTATAATAGTAACTTTTATTACAGATGATGTTATTGTCATAATAATAGCAATAATAATTGAAGAAGAAATAGCAAGTATATAACATGCATCAATAATTATACTTAATATTATTGTAACATTATTCTTATAATAATAGTAATAATGTTGTTATTAACTATAATAACATTTTATAGTTTTATAAATTTGATGAACTTACTTCACACATAATGTATTATAACAGGGCTTCTTATACTTTTCCTACTTACTAACTTTTTTTTTGCCTAAGAAATTTTTACATGTCCCTGGTAAGATAGGTATATAAGATAAGTATACAAATCAAATATTTGCTAATAATAAATTATAATTTCCCAACCTGCAAATTCAGTTATGAGACTCTACATGGGGTTGTCAAGCACAGTTTAAGAAGCTGGGTCCTAGAAAATTCTGGAGATACCTTCTGTTTTTTACAATCTATATAAAATGTTCCATCTAGTCATGTGTGTGTGCGCACACACATAGCAGAGTCCTAAAATATTCAATATGCTATTTGCTTAGGGTGGGGTTAGAGTTAGTTTCTTTTATTCATTGCTCAGTCATGAATTTTCTTCTCATTCTCTCCTTTGCTCTTCATTTCCTGTCTTTCAGTGGCAATTTCTGCTTTGGATATTTACTAAGGGAAATGGACATGATAAAGAAAACGGGATAAATATAAATTGAACACCTTTTATACACACACACACACACACACATATATATATATATATATATATACATAACTATATATGTATATATATATTTATACATACACTATATATATATATATTCACCCTGGCATCTCTACTATCTAAAAGAGTACTATTTGGGAGAAAAGATTTTGGCTGTTAATTTTTTCAGTTTGCCAATTGGATATAAAACAATTAACTAATATGCATTTTTATTTCATATTCTAAGAGCTGACATTATACTTATTTAACAAAATTTTCCCCTATTTTATTTTTTAGCTCAACAGAATTCACCAAAAATCCATGAAGGCTGGTGGGCATATAAGGAAGTGGTCCAGGGGAGTTTTGTTCCAGGTAAGCATATATGAAATACCTGTTTCTCAATAAAAAGTGGGGTGAAGGGAATTTTGGATAGAGGTTCTTACTCAGAATTTCTGACATACTGAAGATTTATCTAGTATATCCTGCAAAATAGTATATTGTGAATCATTAGATATGCCCACAAAGGAAAAGTGCACAAATAAGTGGCATCAAAATCACCCTATACTTTTCAGCCTGAAACTTCCTATAATCTTAACCAGAATGTGCCTTTAAATGCAAACCTGCAATTTACAAGGTTATTACTATTACTAGGCAGCAGTTTCAGGGATGAAGCATACAAATCTGGTTGTCTGCCATTTGACTCAGATATACAGAACAACCTCTTAATGTTAATGAAAGACGAAATGTGTGAAGGCTGAATGTGCAGGAGAATCTTTCTAGGCTGTGTGCTGTCAATGATGTCACTTCAATAGAAAGAAAGGTCTGGACTTCTAACAGAATTAGGAAATCCTGCCAAACACCTGATAAAAAATAACAGGTGAGGTGGGTAGAAGCAGCAAGGAGAAAAAGGAAAGAAAATCATAGACATGCTAGATCTTTGTACTGCCAAACTACAATTTGCCTTGCATTTGAAAATGAGAAAGAACAAGGAGAAACAAGTAGGATTTAAAAAAGATAAAAATGAAAACTATTTTTCCTTACCTCATTCCTAACTCTAATTGTTCCTAGTTCCTCATCTTCTGTTTCAAAGATTTTTTTTTTCAGAGTGGAGGTCTAGGGGGTCAGGAGGAATATAGAGGAAGGCAGAAAAATAAATGAAAGAAGGAAAAATAAAATAAAGTTAAGGGAAGAGAGGAGAAGTCCTTCAGTGTTGTTTGTATCCTTTTAGAAGTGGATTAATGAGAGCAAGTGTTGAAAAAAGGAGCAGGGAACTGCTCAGAAAGTCGGGACCATATGCCAGAGGTGTAAATCAAGATCTACTTGACATCTCTCAGGGAGAAGAAAAATACTAGTTCAATCACAGCACATGTCTCCCTTTCTAAGGAATAAAGAAAGGATGAATGGAAGGAAGGAAATAAGCATTTATTAAGTACCTACTATATACAAAATACTGTGATAAGTTCTTTTTACAAATATGGTGTCAGTTGATCCTTGCAACCCTGGATAATGAAATGCTATTATGTCCTTTACATTTATAGTTAAAGTAACTGAGCAAACAGCAGTTAAGTGACTTTGTTTTGTTGTTGTTCAGTTATTTTTGATGCTTTGTGATTCCTTTGGGGGTCTTCTTGGTAAAGATATTGAATTGGTTTTTCATTTTCTTCTCTAGTTCATTTTACAGATGAGGAAACTGAGATGAACAAGGTTAAGTGACTTGGCCAGGGTCATACAATAACTAAGTATCTGAGGCCAAATTTGAATTTAGATATTCATGAATCCAGGACCACTGTTCTCTCTCTTTGTTGAGCTACCTATCACATCTGGTACTGGCAACTTTCAGAAACTTCTAATATATTGGAAAGTCCACACAATTCAAAAATAGAATAATGAACAAAACCCAACAGAAAATTGTTTCATGAAGTTTAGTAGCTAGGTTTTCTTCTTGTCATGGTGCTGGTGGTTTGTAGCAAATAAAGCTCCTGCCCATTATTTTTAATTTGTGTGAAGTTGAGAATATCTTTAAGAACTTTATACATTTGAGATTTCATATTTTCAAAGAAATCAAGATGGCAAAGTATGTGTACCTTTCTAAGAGGAAGATACTTCATAGTCTTGGAATCACTGAAATTCATTTAATTACCCCAAAGTACCCTTCTCCTATGTAGCTTCCTTTCTTTAGAATGTGAACACTTTGGAGGCAGACATCATTTGATTAATTTTGCATCCTCAGCACTTTGAACAGCGCCTGGTACATAGTAAATGCTTTTTAATAAAGATTGTAACTATTTATGTCTTTTCATTATTCTATCCATCTATCCAGAAATCCATCTGTTTATTCCTTAGAGCTAGAAAAGGTTATTTGTCATCTCTGAGTCATCCCTTTTAAAGAAAGTTTTTGTTCTGGGGAGAGAAAGAGAGCATGAGTACCTTACTTTTGAGGGAAGGAACCAAGTATCCATATTACAACACAAAAAATTAAAGAATTATTTACATCATAGAATGATTTACCCCTGAGTTCCTTTAGTAGGACAATTTAAATACAATTTGATTTATAGAAATTCATTTTACCCATAACTTCTTTGGAAGGCACCTATGTGCAAAAGGTACCTTGTTCATTGCCCTCTAGACTGTAAACTCCCATGAATATAAAATGATCAGAAAATGGGACATTCTGATTAATTTATTAAGTCCATATGTATACAATTAACAACTTTCAAATAGACAGAATATCCTGACATCTAATGCTCAGAAGGCAATTTTTTTTCTTGCTTTGATGATTCAAGCAATAAAGCAACAAACATTTATTAAGTTCTTACTATGTGTCAAGCACTTTGCTATGGATACAAAGACAAAAAATAAAATAGACCTTGCTCTTAAGGATCATGGGAGGCAACATGTACATATATAAGTATAGGAAGTGTTTAAGAAACACTAGTACTTGGGGGAATCATCACTTTAAAATTCGAGAGGATCTTAGAGATCATCAAATCCAATTTCTCATTACAAAGATGAGGAAACTGAGGCTCTTGTCTGAGCTTGTAAGTACGTAAGGTGGAATTTGATCCCAGATTTCCTTGACTCTCAAGTTCAGAATTGTATTTCATTACATTTTGTTGCTTTTCCAATTAGGCAAGGATCTGTGTGGAATGTTGTATTTAAGCAGTATCTTGAAGGAAGACAGGGATTCTGAGGCTGAGATGAAGAGTGAATGCATTCTGGTCAGGGGAATGGCTTGGGCAAAGATACAGAGAATCGTGTGTGAGGAATAAATAGATGCTTGGTGTGTCTAGACCATAGAAGGTAGGAAGGAGAGTAATGCATGTTGTTGTTGTTTAGTCATTTTTAGTCATGTCTGGTCCCTCATGACCCCATTTCGGGTTTTCTTGGCAAAAACAAAGTTTTCTTCTCCATCTAATTTTACAGATGAGGAAACTGAGGCAAACAAGATTATCCAGTGTCACACTTTTAGTAAATGTTTAAGGTTGTATCTGAACTCACTAAGATGAGTCTTTTTGCCTTGGGGCCTGGCACTCCATAAATTGTACTTCTAGTTGCCCCAATATATGATGTTTTGAAAAAGAGATTGAGATAAATCTATAAGTCACTTTAAGTATTTATGTTTCCTTCCAGAGTAATTAGGGAAGCACTCAAGTTGATTGAGAAGGAAAGTGAAATGATGACTGGTATACTTAAGGAAAAGCATTTTAGTAGCAATATGGAGAATTGACTGGGGTCCACTGAGGAAGGGAGACCAATTAGAAGGCTATTGCAATAATGTAAGCAAGAAGTGATAAAGGCCTTAATTATATTGGTATTTGTGTGAAATAGATACTCTGAATCATAAGGCATCAGAACCAGGTGTTTCAGAATTGGGTAAAATATAGAAAAGAGGCTGAGAATTAATTTGGGAATGGGAGTAAGGAAAGGAAGGAATTCTTTAGCATTCAATCTCAATTAACTGCCAAGTAAATTGTTTGCTTTGTTTGAGATTCTCTTGAAACTGTGGAATAAGTTAAGAGAAATGAAAATGGGAAACAGAAAAGAGAACAAGAAACTAGAGTCTCCTTTGTTCCTATTTACATCCTGGTATAAAAAGTCTTGACAGGCAATTACTATGATGTGGAGCATTTCTCTCTAAGCTCTAGAGGTACCTGTCCAGTGTGTTTATGGAAATGGGGAACTGAATTGTGTTAATGGAAAGCAGGGCCTTACAGAAAGCCTTTGGCCAGGAGGTATGCCCCCACTTTGCACTTCTGTGAGATAGAGGGAGAATGAATCTGTTGACCCTTTTTACAGATGTTAAATGACAAGTCTTCCTGTCTGCAAACCCTTCTCCTTGGAGTAAGTGGGTAGCAAGAAGTAATTTTTTTTCTTTTTTTTTAAAATTATAGCTTTTTATTTTTAAAATATATATATATATGGATAATTTTTGACATTCATCTCTATAAAACCCTATGTTCTAATTTTTCCCTCCCTTCCCCCAACCCCCTCCCCCAGTCAGCAAGTGATCCAATATATGTTAAACATGTGCAATTCTGCTATATATATTTCCACAAATATCATGCTGCACAAGAAAAATCATATCAAAAAGGAAAAAAATTGAGAAAGAAAACAAAATGCAAGTAAACAACAACAAAAAAGAGTGAAAATACTATGTTGTGGTCCACACTCAGTTCCTACTGTCCCCTCTCTGGGTGCAGATGACTTTCTTCATCACAGGACCATTGGAACTGGTCTGAATCACCTCTTTGAAGAGAGCCACGTTCATCAGAATTGATCATTTTATAGTCTTATTGCCATGTACAATGATCTCCTGGTTCTGCTCGTTTCACACAACATCAGTTCATGCAAGTCTCTCCAGGCCTCTCAGAAATCGTCCTGTTGGTCGTTTCTTACAGAGCAATAATATTCCATAACATTCATATACCATAATTTATTCAGCCACTCTCCAATTGATGGGCATCTACTCAGTTTCCAGTTTCTAGCCACTACAAAAAGGGCTGCCACAAACATTCTTGCACATGTGGGGCCCTTTCCCTCCTCTAAGATCTCTTTGGGATATAGGCCCAGTAGAAACACTGCTGGGTCAAAGGGTATGCACAGTTTGATAACTTTTTGAGCATAGTTCCAGATTGCTCTCCAGAATGGTTGGATCCATTCACAGTTCCATCAACAATGTATCAGTGTCCCAGTTTTCCCATATCCCCTCCTACATTTGTCATTATCTTTTCCTGTCATTTTAGCCAATCTGTGAGGTGTGTAGTGGTACCACAATAAGTAATTTGAATGGATTCCCCGACTTTGTTGTTACATGGTCAGTTAGTCTGAACCATCTCCACCATTTTGGATTCTTGAGAATATGGAAGGAGCCATGTGTGTTCACATCTCTAGTCTGTCCACTTGTGCCAAGACAGAGGTTATGCTTACAAAATATTCTATAATCTCTCAGTCCTTCCATCATTTTCAGAATTTTCCCAATCAATCAGCAAGCTCTTTTTAAGAATTTAATATATGCTTATGATAACAGAGATGAAATAAAACTTGTCCCTGCCTTCATGGAACTTTGTTTATATCCCATAAGGAAAAACCACATGTGCATATATATTCATAAACAAATTATATAAAAATTAATAGAAGTTCATGAGGGCATAACTAGCAACTTTGGAAGTTAGTACTGGTTTTATGCAAGAAAGTGATGCTTGATCAGAATTTTGAAGGAGACTAAGGATTGAGCATGCTGAATTTGAGCTTTTTCCCAGACATCCTTTTGAAAGGACCAATAGGCAGTTGGTGATGCAGGACTAAAGGCCAGGGGTGAGACTGTAAATGGATGTATTGATATGAGAATCAGCTTGCTACAGATTATAATTAAATCTTTATCAAATGGAAAGATGTTACAACATGCATGCTTGTCATAGGAAATGCCATCTATCTAAATTTGAAGAGCCTTATCTCCAAATTCAGAGTGGTTAAATTTTTTAACTTTGGCAACTATTAAACATAATCTACTAAGATGCTGGGGTGAGGGGTGAGTTTGGGTTCATGATGTATCTTCGGAAAACTTGGTACAATTCATGAAATTAAAAAAAAATTACAAAGGAAAACCCATCATGAACTTTGTAAGGTTCCTGTGATGTAGATAAGGAAAAGATTGCTATTACACCCATTTTATACATGAGATAACAATGGTTCATTGTTATTAAGTGACTTACTAAGGATCTCAAAGTTTTTAAATGGATGGTCTAGAAATCAAACTCATGATTCCAAGTCCCTGCTACTTTTGCTTTATCATTATCACACCAAGCTACTCTCTAATTTGATAAAAGACTACAATCCCAACATCTATGAATAAAAAACTTTTCCTGCCTGAATTTATTAAAACTGAATGGTAATTCACTTTCCTCTTTAACTTTATGTTCTTGAAGAGAGATGCTTAGAAAAAATAAGTTTTGATCATTCATTAAATAAATTTTTGTTTTAGGAAAGGACCAATCATGGAAGAATAGTTTCAATTAGCTGAATGAACTTTGTCTTTGAACCATCAAAATGAATGATTATTCAGAAAAGTTTTAACTTGTACTTCAGAACTGAAGGAAATAAATAACAAGATTAACAGTTGCACCATGACAGCTCCAGAAATTAGTTAGAAGTTATTCTTGGGATGAGTTTTTTTACATCATGTGCCATTTATAAAACTTGGTCACCATAGTTGAAAAAACCAAAAGAATGATGTCTCATCCGTTAAGCCCCTTAAAACCATGGACTTACTAAAATATTTTGATTATTATGATTAATAGGTGTCAGAGGACTTTGTTTCAAATCGTACCTCCATCTCTAATTCTTTGTGTGATTTGGGGAGAGTGATTTAACCTCACTGGGCCTCAGTTGCATCATCTGTAAAGTGATAAAGTTGAACTAAATGACTTCTGATATTTCTTCCAGTTCTAGATCTACAATCCTATATCTGTCCTTCATCCTTGAATCCCAGTGAACTGTCATTTAAAGTAACTATATATATATATATATACATATATATATATATATATATACATCAAAGGTTCTCGAAATATGCAAAATAGACCTAATAAGCTAAAATTGAAATGTTTTCATACATGGCTCTCCTTTTTATTACAACATACAAGCTACACAAAAATTACTTTTTTCTAAGATGTTAAGATCTTTTGGACAATCCCTTATTTTGTGTGTCTGTGTGTGTGTGTGAATACTGTTAAGTTTTCTCTCATGATTTTTTTTAGTTTTATAGATCTGTATAGTTTTACTGATCATTAAATATATTTAGAATCTTGAGACCTTCTCATAGGCATTTGAGTCAATATATTTAGTTGCTAAGGTATTAGTCACAGCCAAATATTGCCATTAGGAAACGTATTTGACCCAGATGGCTACTTATGTACTCTTTTGATATTTAACAGCAGTCTTTATTATTCTGTATTGAAGAATCCTATAAATAGACAAGTCTGATGAAGGCTGCCATGATTTCTAGTATATACTGATCAAAAAGAGAGAGTTGTAAGGTGAGTCTAATGATCACTCTAAAGCAGGGCTAGATAAAACTGTATCATATTCCATATACGTCAAGCTGTGTTCCAGTGAATCATAAAGCCACAGGTAAGGACCTCTCTCAATACACTGTTTTTGATTTAAAAGATTTCTTTGATCTAGATTCTCACAGTTATCTTATATTTCTGGTGTTTTGGCAAATATTTCATCCTTTGCAGTCATGCCTCATGTCCCAGGAGTTTTTAAGACATTAATGAAATTCACTGGCTCAAAGCATGTAAGAGCCAGGTAGCTAGGTGGTGTAGTAGACAAGAGCACTAGGTTTGAAGTAGGAAGACCTGAATTCAACTTTAGATTCAGATACTAGCTATGTGACTCTGGGCAAATCATTTAACTCAGTTTGCCTCAGTTTCTTCATTTGTAAAACAAGCTGGAAAAATAAATGGAATGGAACCATTCCAGTATTTTTGCCAAGAAAACAAGAAAAGGGGTCATGAAGAGTAAGACAAGACTGAAAATGACCTCAGTGTTAGATATTAGATACTAAACAATAACAACATTAGTGCTAAACAATACTTAAGAAGTCATCTGATCCAATCTCCTTATTTTACAGACAAAATAATTGAAGGTTAAAAGAGCGTTAAATGAATTGTCCAAGGACATATAGCAAATTAATGTCAAAATCATGATTGAAACTCAGGTCTTCTGGCTCCAAACCTCCTATTCTTTCCAGCATACCACAATGTAATAGCCACTAAGTCCTTTCTTTAGGGAGAAAGGAGCTAAAGAATATCAAGTTCCAAATGAGAAAATGAGTTGTTGTTTATTTTCAAAGCACTATGGGAATTGAAAAGTGCTATCCCAGAGAGCAGATGAGAGAAAGGACATTGAGCTATGCATTCATTAGGACCAGCCTGGCTTGGTTAGGTAAAACTCATCACAAAGCTGACTGCCAGTGAGAAAATTTTTAACTACAGCAATTTTGAAAGGAATTTTACTAAGTTACTGAGGAATTGTTCTGGTGGAAGGAATTCCCACATAGTTATTATTAGGCATCCTTGAAGGAGTGAAAAAGTTCATTTACATATGACTTGATGCTTTTTTAAAAATCTTTTCCCAAAGGTGATCTCATCATAGTATTCCTATGAGTTAGAATGAGGATTATTTTATCTCTGAAGAAATTTATGTTCACAGAAGTCAAATTATTTCCTAAGATGAATTGCTGGCAGAATTAAGGCCTATGACTAACTCCATAAAAAAGAGACACCCAAGCTGTGCAGTGAATCTAGCATTGGACCGACAGTTGGAACAATTGTATTTCAAATCAAGCCTCAGGCAATTATTAGCTATGTGCCTGGACAAATCACTTAACCACTGTCTACCTCACTTTCATTGCCTATAAAATGGGAATAATAGTAAGAACTTCCTGGTTGTGAGGATAAAAATAAAATTATATTTATAAAACACTTTGTAAACTTTAAGATAATATACCTATTAGCTCTTATTATTGCTGCAATGATGATGGAGTGAAGGAGGAAGAAGTGGAGGAAGAGGAGGGTGTCTTAGCCATGAATTTCAGTGATCTTTATTTATTGGATTATATTACCACTTTTGAAGCTTCACTTAATTCTATAAAGTTAAGTCTGATATATAACATTCAAATCAAGCATGTAAATGATATATTTAATGCAGTACAGTAACTATTCTAGGGAGAATTCTTTAACTAAATCCTATAAAATGAAAAATCTTATTGTACTGTATCTACTTTCTTGTTGCTTCAATCAGGTATTCTTAAAGTGAGGCACACTTACATCCTGACTCTTCCACAGCATTTCTAACACATATGTTATTCATTCATTCAGCAAACATTTGAGGAACTACTACCATATACTTTGCTAAGTCACATAGGTGGTATAAGGATAATTGTCATAGGCCTTATCCTCTTAATCTTGCTGGGATCATTAAAACTCAGTTCATATTGATTTTGAAGTTTTCAGTAATGTTTTTAATAGTATAAAGAATTTTTTAAAAAATTATGCCTGATTATTAATTTAGTTAAATTTATGTATTGTATGTTTATATATGTATATATACATATATTTGCATATTGTGTTTATATATGTATACATACATATATTTGCATATTATGTATACATATGTGTATATATAAAATACTATCTTTGTATTATTATTATAGAACAAGGTTGCATCTAAATTGAAGGAGAATTGTTCTGTAAGAAACAATCAGCAGGATAACTTCAGAAAAGCTTTAAGAGACTTACATGAATTGATGCTGAATGAAATAAATAGAATTAAGAGAACATTGTACACAGTAACAATAAGATTATATGATGATCAGCTCTGATGGACTTGGCTCTTTTCAACAGTGAAGTGATTCCAGCCAATTCCAATAGACTTGTGATGGAGAAAGCCATCTACCTCCAGAAAGAGAATTGAATGTGGATCACAACATAATATTTTCACCTTTTGTATTGTTGTTTCCTTGGTTTTTTTTTCTTTTTGATTTGATTTTTCTTGTGCAGCATGATAAATATGGAAATATGTATAGAAGAATTGCTCATATTTAACATATATTGGATTACTTGCTGCCTGGGGGAGGGGATGGGAGAAAGAAAGGGAGAAAACTGTGAAACACATGGTTTTGCAAGGTGAGTGGTGAAAACTATCTTTGCATGTATTTTGAAAATAAAAAACCATAATTTAAAAAACATATTTTTAAAAAGAAGAAAAAATAAATAAATAGGAGAATTCACAAGTATTTCTTAGAGAGGCAAAGAAAGGAGTGGGCCTAGAGATAATAAGAAACATTATTTCATAAGATATTTTATTATCATATTTTTGAGGACTAATAAATATTTGCAAAGATATCACCATGAAAATGATTATAATTTATGCATCAATGATGGTTTGATGAGGGGGGTAAAGTAAATTAATTCTGTGAAGAAATTAATAAAACCTTCCAAATCAAATAAATATAAATTTTGATGCTTGGTGACATCAGTTCAGAGAAGGGAAAAAGTGAGGATGGGGAGAAATACAAAGGAAAGCAAAGTTTAAGAATGAGAGAAACCCCAAACTTGTCGATGATACAGAAGTCATGCCTTTACTCTTAAATACATTTTTAAAATACATATATTTTGTATCATCTACATCTCTCCTTCTATCCCTCTATCTAACCCATCACAGAGAATCATATATTATAATAAAAAATTAAAAAGAGAGGAAATATTGTTTGCTTTGCTGAACTCCCTGGTAAATCATCATGGTTGCTCCAAAGAGGCAATCTTCATCCTACAATAGAGC
This sequence comes from Myrmecobius fasciatus, assembly GCA_023553655.1. Classification (NCBI taxonomy): domain Eukaryota; kingdom Metazoa; phylum Chordata; class Mammalia; order Dasyuromorphia; family Myrmecobiidae; genus Myrmecobius; species Myrmecobius fasciatus. Next base: position 345,187 of record JAJPUD010001072.1, on the reverse strand, counting down.
TATTCTGCCCTATTTAGTTCTTAGATTAACTGGGATACTTTCATCATTTCTGGGATGCCAGCCCAATCTGTGTTCTTATCATAATATAATAGACTAGAGTTTCAGGTTTCTTGACAGGCTATCACAGTTGGTCTGGAGTGGTCTCAAGACACATAGAGTCCTCATAAGGCATCATTTTGATTGGCATTTCCTTTGCCAATGGATCCCCCACTATCCACACACAGGATAGGTCAAGCTTTGAAGGGGCTATTGTCCTCTTATTGTAATTATCATAGTCATCAGTAGTGATAGTAATAGTTGTAATCATAGTTGTAGCTGTATTTAGAAAAATCATTTTTAACTTGCAGTTCAGATAGAAATGATCATATAAGTCTCTATTTCTCATTTTTTAAAATTTCATGTTCTGTATACTGTTGCATAGGTTGATAAAATAACTGTTTTGTAGTGAATAAAAGGGTTGGAATGTAAACTTATCCTTCATACCCTAATTAAAAGCATCATTAGTAAAATTCTAATAGCAGATAAGATGATGGGAATGATAATGTACCTCATTGTGTTTCCAAATGATTTTGAATTTTTCCTCCATACTTTGAAAGCTTTTCATTTCATGCGGCTTGGAGATTATGAGTATCTGGTATAGTGACATCTTTAAAAAAAAAACAACATTGCTTTTAAGCTTTTATGGGATTCAATTGTGGACCACTCTTGTCTGTGTTCACATTCTACTTAAAGAACAGCTGGTTTGTCCAGGGCATTTAAAGTCTTTTTTAGTGGGGAGTAGGAAAGGATGGGATTTTGAGGGTTAACTTTTTATCAGCTACAGTAATGTTTGCTTAGTTTTCTTGAATAATGTGTATCAAACCCTAAATCCAAACACCTTAAAGATATTTTTGTAATTTCTTATGGCAATAACCTGGTCCTGATTTGCTATCATAAGCTCCTCTATTTCCACAAACAAATCTGCATGACTTAGCCAACTTCTCAGTGCTCCTTTGCCAGCATGTTGTTAGCTGTTTTCACTTTTTATTTCATTATTTGATCTTATTAATTTCATTAGCTCTATCTGTAGTTTAACCACTGTCAGTTCCATTAAGTCCAGGACCTTGTATTTGTTACTTGCTTTTATTGTTTGCAATGGGTCCCAAATTACTTCAGTTACTTAAGCTTTTTTTTTTCTCTCTCTTTTTTTTAATTTTTATTTCTCTTTGCCTACAACATCCCATCCCACTTTCATCCTATTTGTCAAATCCTGTTACATCTACAAAGCATGTCCACTGCTGCCATGTTGGTGTAAGTCCAGATTATCTCCCACCTATAATATTGCAATAGCCTCTTGCCTGGCCTCTGTCCCTTTTCTCTTTCATTTTTCAATCCATTGTATAAATAGTTTCCAAATTAAGGTTCCTAAAGTACATGTTGATCTTGTTAATTACCATACCCCCAAAAAAACCTTTCATCTTTTGCCTATGAAGTCATCTCTAATCTCTTAAGCCTTAAAATCCAAACCTTTCATAATCAGATGATAACTTAACCAGTTAAATTATATTTCTCATTTTTTGCCTATATATAACCTTATGTTGTTGACAACAAATTATTCACTGTTCCTTAAATGAGTAACTGTTTTCCTGGGACTATGCCTTTTGTAATGCTCTTCCTTTAACTTGGAATTCTCTTCCCCCATCTCTACCTCTTGAAATCCTACCTTCTTGACCTAGCTGTACTGTTATTGTTTTAATAAAAAGTTAAGTGCCATAGGTAGAAATGATTTTTTTTTACTACCAATTGTTTCTGTTTCACCAGAAATCTTGTCTTGATGGTATTCTCCTTCCAGATCTCTCTCTCTCTCTCTCTCTCTCTCTCTCTCTCTCTCTCTCTCTCTCTTTCTCTCTCTCTCTCTCTCATCTCTTCTCTTCTTTTCTCTTCTCTTTTCCTCCCTCCCTTCTTCCCTCTCCCTCCCTTCCTCTCTTTCCCTTCTTTTTTTCTTCCTTTCCTTCTCTTCTTCTTCCTTCTCTCCCTCCATTTCTCTCCTTCCACCTTTAATCATTAAACTGACACCTGTTAAAGACCTTAGCTTTAAAAGACCAAGGTCTCCCACTGCATCAGGGCCATCTCCAGTTGTCCTGCTCTATAAATTGTAAATAGACTCCTCCTCTAGAGGATAAATGATACTGGTGACTTTGCACAGCCCTCTCTCACTTAAATCCAGTTCACTTGCATATCATGTCATCACCTCCTTAATGGATTGGTTCTCTTCAAGAAGGAAAGACAAATATCAATTAGTTAATCCTCTTTTTAGTTTTATCCTGTGAATTGTAGGCATTCACATACCTATCTTAACTTCCCCTATCACACTACATAAGAATCTCAAGAACAGGGACTGTGTTTTGTTCTTTGTATTCCCATAGAAATTGGTACATTATGGGAGGCTGCTCTGTAAATGTTCAATTAAATGAATGGACAGTCTTCCTTCTCAGGTCATTTTCTTATGTTCTGATTAATTGTTGCCAACTGAACAATTTACGCCCTCCTTGTTTTCTGGTAGATAAAATCTGTTCCCCAAACCTACTTACATTCTGTTGCTATTTTACTACAATTGTTCTAAAAGTAGACAGCACTAATAAAATGAGTTCTGTAGATCGAATCCTTTATTGAAGATTTTCAATAATTGGGGTGGACTTGTGAGTTCATGGGTTTTGTTTTGTTGGAATTTTTTTTGTTTATTTTTTTATTGTTACTATTTCCCCCCAGCTTGGTTCTTGGCAGACTGCTTTCTGGATGTGTTGCAAAGATAGGGGTGGAGTAAGCTGAGAAAATTTTATCGGGATAGAAATTCAGAGTTGAGAAGAATATTTAAAGTATAGATTCCATGCAACTAAGGCAAAGATAAGCTTTTTTTTCCCTCTCTGATGTTTTCTTTAGCTGATATACTTGTTTTGCTTCAAACTATGACAGGGTTCATTTTTCCCCCAGAAAAAGAATCTTTCAACTTCTTTTGGCTAAAAGATAACAATTTTGTTTTTTAAATCTAGAAAACTATTCTAAAAGTTATATTTTAATTGTTGGTAAGCAATAAGCACATATTAAGTGATACTGGCCTCCTGACAGTTCCATGAATAAGACTACATTCCATATCCAGCTCTGAACAATTTCTCTGGTAGTTTTTCATACTTAGAACACTTTCCTCCCTCCACTCTGACTACTCAAAGACTCCCTGGCTTCTTTTAAATCCCCCCAAAAAATCTCATTTTCTATAGGAAGCCTTTTCTTATCTCTCAATTCCAGTGCTTTCCTTCTTTTAATTATTTCCTATTTATTTTGAATATAGTTTGATTATAGTATATATTTGCTTATCTCCTCCATTGGACTGTAGGCTTCTTGAGGGCAGGGGTTCTGTTTTGCCACATAATATGTGCTTAATAAATGTTTGTTGAATACTTTATGGCATATATTGTGTTAAAAAGTGGGAATACAAATACAAGCAAAAGAAAGATAATCCCTTCCTCAAGGATCTTACATTCTAATGGGGAAAGATAACTCATATACATATACACAAATTGAAAAGGATGTGAGTTGAGGATTATAATACTTATACATAGTCTTGGTATTAAAATAGTTAGAAGCACAACTAGGAGAGGAATGTAATTTTACTTGTCTGGGCACATCCCCAAAATGAAGGCCCCAGAAAGAACTCATCAGATGAAAGGTAGAGGAGTATCTTATGGATTTCGTTAATACTAAAAGGTTTTTCTGTGTCCCATTATTAGTGTCTTGTAATAAAAAGAACAGATTTGGCTTCAAATTTTGCCACTTCCTAAGTTCAAATGCTGGTTCTTTGTTCAGTCATTTTATTTTATTTTTTTTCATTTTTAAGGCATGTTTGACTCTTGGTGACCCCATTTGGGATTTTCTTGGCAAAGATATTGGAGTAGTTTGCCATTTCCTTCTCCAGATCATTTTACAGATGAGGAAACTGAGCCAAACAGGGTCAAGTGGCTTGCCCAGGGTCATAGAGCTAGTAAGAGTCTGAGGCCAAATTTGAATTCAGAAAGATGAATCTTCCAGACTTCTGATCTGGCACTCCGTTTAGCTTAGCTGTTCTAAAACTAACAAAACCTTAGTTTTTTTGTTTCTTTGGATACTGACAGAAGGATATACTAGTATTATGGTAACTGACATTATAACTAACATGGAAGTGGGAAATCAGAAATAATTATGGGAACTTGGTCCATTTTTGCTGCTAATTCATTATGTCACCTTGGGCAAGTTCCTACTACTAGTCCCCTTTCTTGATATCTTCTCTTTTGTATAAAGAAGATTAGATTGGATATATACTAAATTTCTTTCCAGCTTTGACTTGTGATTTGTGACTCTGTGACATGGACTCAATCAAGTACACTTTCTAATCCTTTGGGTCTGGAGCCACTTGTCACAATTTGACAACTCCTTTTTTTTTTTTTTTCCTGTCAAAAGACTTCTCAGAACTCAGAACTGTATCACGTATGCAAAGGATTCTCATCATTGTTCCAGAGGCTAGAATCACTAATCTGAAAATATGCTCATAAGCATAATCAAGAATGAAATTCCTAGAAAGGCACCTCATATTGTTATAGACATAGTTATTGGGTTTGAGATGAATGAAACCAAAGTCCTACTGTGATTTCTGTGTGGCATGGAGGTAACTGGTCAGATCCTTTTTGTTTGTTTTTTGGTTCTTTTTATTTTCTTTATTAAAGCTTTTTGTGTTTCAAAACAAGTGCATACATAATTCTTCAACATTAACCCTTCCAATTCTCCCCTTCCCTTTCCCCATGCCTTCCCCTAAATGGCAAGTAGTCCAATATATGTTAAGCATGGTAGAAATATATTTAAATCCAATATTATTAGGAAGACCTGAGTTCAAATCTTTATGAGAAGCTATATGGTTCAATGGGTAGGGTGCTCAATTAAGAGGCAAAATGGCATAGATTTAAAACCCATTTTATAAGATATAAGCCTAGGCATATCATTTAACTTCCTCTGTAAACTGGGAAGATATGGTAGACTTGATATCTTTTAAAGTCCCTTCCAGATCTGATCTGTCATTTCTTGGGTATTAATGCTAGACTTCATGTGTACTCAATCTCACCAGTGACATTCAGAAACTAGGTTTATACATATTGTATTATTTCTTACTTGCTACATATATCATGTATCCAGAGAACTTCACAAAACACTAAGATATCTTCACCCACAACCCAGGGATTTACATGGAAACATTCTCTATACACATACATTAATTCATGAGCTTTCACATTCCCTGCTGAGGTAGAACAAGCTAATTATTTTCTTATTCATAACGCTAATCACTGAATTAACAATTTATCTATACTTAATTCTCTTTCCTTTTTTATTTCCTCCCCACTTTCCCCAGTTTCCTCTAGCCATACCTATTCCATCAATTAAGTCAATTGCATCAATGAGTCATCTTGACCATTCTTTTATAATCTTGTGAGGGTGATAAAAATTAAAAATTATAATCACCTGCTGAATTTCTTGAACTGGAGGCACATAGCTTCTACTTCCTTAATGATTAATGCTGGGATTCTAATCTAGCATTTTTATAAAACTATTTGTCAGTCTTCCTGCAGTAAGAGTTCTTTACTTTTTTTTTCCTTTTTTCTTTTTTTTTTATTAAAGCTTCTTATTTGCAATACCTATGCAATTTTTCAACATTGACCCTTGCAAAACTTTCTGTTCCAAATTTTTCCTCTCCCTCTCCTAGATGGCAGGTAGTTCAATACATATTAAATATGTTAGAATATATGATAAATCCAATATATGTATACAAATTTATACAATTATCTTGCTGCACAAGAAAAATTAGATCTAGTAAAAAAAAACAAACAAAAAAAAAACCTGAGAAGGAAAACAAAATGCAAGCAAACATCAACAAAAAGCATGAAAATGCTATGTTTTGGTCCACACTCAGTTCCCACAGGCCTCTATCTGGGTGTAGATGGCTCTCTTCATCACTGAACAATTGGAACTGGTTTGAAACATCTTGTTGTTGGAGAGAGCCATGTCCGTCAGAATAGATCATCGTATACACTTGTTATTGCTGTGTATAATGATCTCCTGGTTCTGCTCATTTTGCTCAGCATCAGTTCATGTAAGTCTCTCCAGGCCTTTCTGAAATCATCCTGCTGGTCGTTTCTTACAGAACAATAATATTCCATAACATTCATATACCATAATTTATTCAGCCATTTTCCAATTGATGGGCATCCATTCAGTTTCCAGTTCCTTGCCACTACAAAAAGGGCTGCCACAAACATTTTTGCACATGTGGGTCCCTTTCCTTCCTTTAAGATCTCTTTGGGATATAAGCCCAATAGAAACACTGCTGGGTCAAAGGGTATGCACAGTTTGATAACTTTTTGAGCATAGCTCCAAATTGCTCTCCAGAATGGTTGGATCTGTTCACAGTTCCACCAACAATGCATCAGTGTCCCAGTTTTCCCACATCCCCTCCAACATTCATCATTATCTTTTCCTGTCATCTTAGCCAATCTGACAAGTGTGTAGTGGTATCTCAGAGTTGTCTTAATTTGCATTTCTCTGATCAATAGTGATTTGGAGCACCTTTTCATATGACTAGAAATAGTTCTTCATCTGAAAATTGTCTGTTCATATCCTTTGACCACTTATCAATAGGAAAATGGCTTGAATTCTTATAAATTTGAGTTAATTTTCTATATATTTTAGAAATGAGGCCTTTATCAGAACCTTTCAATGTAAAAATATTTTCCCAGTTTATTGCTTCCCTTCTAATCTTGTCTGCATTAGTTTTGTTTGTACAAAAACTTTTAAACTAAATATAATCAAAATTATCTATTTTGTGATTAATGATGATCTCTAGTTCTTCTTTTTTCACAAATTCCTTTCTCTTCCACAGATCTGAGAGATAAACTACCCTATGTTCTCCTAATTTGTTTATAATATCATTTTTTATGTCTAGATCATGAATCCATTTTGACCTTATCTTGGTATAAGGTGTTAGGTGTGGGTCAATGCAAGTTCTTTACCTTTAGTAAGAGTCACCACTGCTTAATAGGAGGCCTGTGGGCCTGACCTTTGAGTCAGATTCCCAAAATTGTTCTGACTGACAGGGACAGTAAGAATGCTTGATTAGAAACAATTCAGGGCTCTTGAAATACAAAGAAGTTATCTGGTGGGGAGAATTTGAATCAGTAAAATTGAGTCAGTGCATATCTGCTATATGAAAGGTGTTATACCATGAATTGCCCAGAGATAAAAAGATGAATAAGATATGGTTCCTCCTGGCCTAAAAAGCAGAAGAAATTCTTATTATCAAGGTATGTTTTATGAAAGATCACTCCTGGCTCTTTTATTGCAGACGTTTGTTTGACTGACTAGTTGCAACAGTAAAAAGAATAATGAACTTGGAGTCAAGATCTAATCTAATACAACAAACATTTATTAAGCACCTACAAAATGCCAGTCAAGTGCTTAACTCTGGGGATAATATAAAACACTGCAACACATACATACACATTGACATGTATATATACATATATATACATGTGTGTCTGTATGTACTATATCTATCTATATCTATATCTATCTATATCTATATAGATATATATATATATATGGGGCGGGCAGAGAAAGAAACAGAAACAGAGACAGAGAGGGAGACACAGAGGGAGACACAGAGAGAGAGAGAGAGAGAGAGAGAGAGAGAGAGAGAGAGAGAGAGAGAAGAGAGAGAGAGAGAGAGAGAGAGAGAGAGAGAGAGAGAGAGAGAAGGAGGGTGGAAGAGACAGAGAAAGAGACAGAGAGACAGAAAGAGAGAGAGACAGAGAGCAAGCACAATGTGAGAACAAGTGAACAAGCTGCTCTTAAAGAGCTTATAATCTAATGGGGTGAGTGTAGGCAGAGACATCATACACAGGGAGGCAGGATAGTGAGCAGGGGGAGATACCAGGGAGTATGCAGTGGGAGGGGGAGGCTGAGCAGCAAATCCAAAGCTGAGAAGTCCAGTTTCTTCCCTCTATATAGAAGTTTAGTACCTCAGCCCTACCATCAGAGGGGAGAGAAGGCTGAGAGATGGTATCAATCAACATTTGAGTTAGCAGCATGGCAGTGATATTAGAAATGATGAGCTTAGTCTGGGAGGAGTGTATTGTTCTGTGGAATTGAAACCATGCAGAGAAGCTGATGCAAAGTAGAGATCTGAATTTTGATCTCTGATTCTTATTAACTATAACACCTAGGCAAGTCACTTTAAACTTTCTCATCTAAAAAAGAAGAGGATTAAACTCAATGATCTCTGAATTCTAGTCTAGCTATAAATTAATGATTTTATAATCCTTTTGCCTCTATCCATTGCCCTTTGTTCCCCTTTTTTCTTACCTAGTCCTATCTAAAATGCACCTCTCCTCCATTGGCCTGTTCTGTTTCTTGACTTTTCCATGATTATAAGTGATTCAGACCACCTGAATTTTTTATTTCCTACAACTCCTCTTGAATGTCATCAGTCTCTTCTCCCTCTTAATTGTCATTTACTATTTCTTTGTATTTTCTGCCACATATCTGTGCTGGGTACTTCTCATCTCCCACCCTCTGCTATTCTTTCTTTTGTGTATTCTCTCTCCCCCCACATCCCAAATTCGTTTGTAAGCTCTCTGAGAGTAAGGATTATATCTTTCCATATTTATATTTATATCCCCAGGGTTTAGCACAATACCTGGTACACAAAAATGCTTAATAAATGTTTATTAGCTATTGATTACTAATTGTCTTTGGTAATCCAGGTGAGTGGCTTTGAAATTGCCTAATCTTTAACCAAAACTCTCAGCTAATTGTGTTCAATATCAGTCTCAGCACAACTATCTCCTATTTAATAGAATGAACAGGGAGCTGGCTTCTCCTTCAGTGGCAACTAGTACCTCAATGGATAGAGTGCTAGTCCTGGAGTCTGCAAAAATTGAGTTTAAATTTGGCTTCATACACTTACTAGGTGTGTGATGCTGGGCAAATCTTTTAACTTCTCTTTGCCTCAATTTCCTCAGCTGTAAAATGGGAATAATAATAGCAGTTGTCTCCCAGGTTTGTAGTAAAGATCAGCTGAGATAATTGTAAAGCACCTAGAACAGTTCTTGGTAAGTAGGCAACAAATAAATGTTTATTTCCTTCTCTTTGATGACAGCATATAAAAGAAATCAGGGGAATGGGGCTACCCCTGGGTATCTTACCTTAAAAGTCTGCAGATGTCCCTAGCTAACTGAGGCCAGCAAGTTGGAATGGAATCTTTGCCCTGTTCTGACTCTCCCTACGCAATTTGATTTTCCTGATTTCTGGATTTATTGATATTTCTCAGCCAGGTAGTTCTGGTCTTGCCTCCACCCTTGCCACTCAGGGGCATTGTGATAAAAAAAAATAGCTTTGGTTCCAATGTAAAGTGACTATCTCACTTCTTTTCTGTACCACCCATTATTATCTTAGGCAAATCATTTCCTATTTTCAGGCCTCAATTTCCTCATCTGTGAAAAGAAGTTGGAATAAATAGCATCTGGTATTTGAGCTCTAAACCTTGTGGTTCTCTTGCTTCTTTGCCAATCAGACATTTTACTATGCTTCAGACCTGCCCCAATTCCCTATCTTCTTCTTGTTGTTGCCTCTAGCTCTTTTCTCATTGATCTGGGGTTCACAGCTTGACTGTTAAATGGATCTGTCCTTTATGTCTGACCCTTTCATGCTCTATTTTGATTGATGAGTTACTGACATCTTTGCTATAGAGAAGCCACAGTTGCTTCTCTTCCCTTTGACTCGTTATTGACAGACGTGGACTTTACCTTGAGATGCTTCAGTGGGCATTCTGAAGGACTCATGGTCATTCAACACAATGATCCTTGTTCTTCACCTCACTGTTATGAGGGGTTCAAAGTAGAAAGCACAGCTGGTCTAGAATCAACGTAACATATTGATCCATACTACATATTATTGATTAACCTACATAATAGGAGGTTGAAAACTGGCTAGCATCTTGGGATTTGTAGTTCAAATGAACAAGTCCTCCTCTTGGCTTTGATTTGAAATTATCACAGTATTTAAGTAGAAACATGAAATTATCTTGTCCTGGATGTCTTAAAGAGACACACTCATTCTGTCTTTAAAAGACAGAGGAGAAAGTAGGGGAACATCAATACCCGAGCACCAGCAGTAATGGGGATCGAGCTTAATAGCTTTGCCTAGAAGTAACAGTCTCAGCCAAAAAGAATCAGTAGAATATGGGTACTAGGCAAAAAAAGAAAAAGAAAAATGGATTTTAAGTATGGCAAAGATGACAGAAATCAAAGAAGGCTATTGGCCCATTTAGATATCTTGGAACAGGAGATTCAAATTGAAGCTTGAAACCATTGCTTATGGTTGTTGTCCTTTGTTTTGGAAGAAAATCAAAATGACATCACTATGTTGGGTCAAGGTACCATATGTCTGACTATGGCTGATCAGACCATGGGAATATGAGATTGTAAGGCTCAACCACAGGTCAGGCCCAAATGATCCATGTGAATATTTGTGGAGATGTCTCTAAATTTACACATTTCATGTTTCCTTTGAGCTATTGCAATTCTGCATTTCTTATAAAGCATAGCACCTTCTTTGATATGGATCTCCCATGCTGGATGGTTCTTTTCCATTGTCTCCCATGTCCAACAAATTATTCCAAAGTTTTTCAGAGAGACATCAAAGAATACTCTCATATTGCTACTTTTGAAATTTACTTACTATGTGTCTCTGAGCAAATTATTTAATCTCTGTCTGTCTCAATTTCTTCAACTAAAAATAGGGATAATAATAGCATCTACTTCCCAGTGGTGTGGTAAAGATCAAATAAAATAATATTTGTAAAAAGTATTTTGAACAGTGACTGGCACATAGTAGATGATGCTTAATAAATGTTTGTTTCTTCCCTATCTTCCACCTCATCAAAGACTGAGAAAGTTCCAAGAACAAACCCACTATTTCCCATTCTGGTACCTATTCATTAACAAGACATATTCTGCTTGCTTTAACTAAATATTTCCAGTAAGCTGAATTTTGCCTCCTTCATAACAAGCCAAGTGTAAGATAGAAATAAACATACATTTAAATTAAAGCAAACACAAATTTCTGCCTAAATGTTAGGAATGTTTCTCTTTCCTAACTGGTGGCTCTGAGTTGGAAAGATTCTATATTTAACTGTCGGCTGAATAAACTCCATAAAACAGCAGAGAAGGGTACCACTCAGACTTAAAGAGCCATTTTTTAAATTCTAGGCTAAAGATGGAGATAATTGTAATAAAATATGGCTGATAACAGAAACTAATTGATAAGGAGAAAAATTGAAAAATAAGTTTAGGCAGGTCAACCCTAGCCTCCAAAACTTTACCCTCATGATGTTCAAAACTGCCTATGTTGCACTATATTCTATAGTATAGTTTATGGCTATACTATATTCTGTTGTATAATTTATGAGTGAGTCGGAGCTTATTTTTGTGTGAACATTTGTCATTTGGTATTCTTCTTTGAAAACTATTTGTAGGGGCAGCTAGATGGCACAGTGGATAGAGCACCAGCCCTGAAGTCAGGAAGACCTGAGTTCAAATTTGGTCTCAGATACTTAATACTTCCTAGCTGTGTGACCCTGGGCAAGTCACTTAACCCCAATTGCCTCTGTAAAAAAAAAAAAAAAAAAAAAAAAAGAAAGAAAGAAAACTCTATGTATCATTTAGTCATTGGCCTATTGGGGAATGGTTCTTGTTACACATGTCAATCTTTTATAAATATATATATATATGTACATATATACATGTATATATATTATCAGACTTTTATGATCATATTTTATGTAAATGTCCTGCTTCATTATTTCTTTTCCATTTTTTAGTAATCTTTATCCCTTGTTTGGTTAAAACTCTGCCCCACCAAATATAATTGTGAAGAATCCTTGATATCATTTCTTTCTAATTTTTTTTTTGTAGATACCTATTCTATTTGAGTTGTGCATACATATTGAAGAAATAGCTAGGTAGCTTAGTAGATAGAGCACTGAGTTTATAATCAGGAAGACTCATCTTTGTGAGTTCAAATCCAGTCTCAAAGACTTATTAGCTATGTGACCATGGATAAATCAACCCTGATTGCCTTAGTTTCCTCATCTGTAAAATGGTCTAGAAAAGGAAATGACAAACCACTCTGATATCATTACCAAGAAAACTGCAAAAATAGGTCATAAAGAAACACTGTTGTGAAGAGGTCATGACAAAGGAACAATTCCAGTGAGTTTGGACCAGGAAATTGCCTATTCTCCATGGTGGGGCTCATCAAAGCTTTATCCAAGGGGAACCCTGGGGAACTCTCTCTGCTGTCAGGCCACATGTTTCAAGTCTCCACTGCACTGCTCTGTTTGTGGCTGCTGGGTGCTGTGGGATCATTCCCCATTTCCTCCTATGCAATTTTCTCTGAAACAGAGCTCCCTTAAACAGCATTTTACAACCCCTCAAGAGCAGTCCCCCAAACAGCCTCCTTCAGTTCAATACCTTCTCACTCTTTCCTTAGTCCCCTCCCTCTACAACTAGAACCTAAAATCTACCCTTTGCAAATTCCAGGACTAGCAGCTGTTATCTCCCCTCATTCATGAAAGTTAGTAGGATAAAAAGCAATCAGAACCATCCTGCTGGCCCCTCTCTGCAAGTTGTCCCTGCATGTGGTGACTGACTTCAGTGGCTTCAGGATGACATCACTGCTCCCCTCTTCCTTTCTTCTTGTCTTTAACTTCTCAGCTATTAAGCATCAGCTCTCTTTGCTGTACAACTTCCATCCTTCTTGATTTGACAATGATCTCAGTTCCATCTTTAATAAATTGGAGAAAATATTGGAAATAGTGAAATTATTGACATTATTGTGGTATAGGGTATAAGATACTTGTCTAAATCTAATTTCTGCTAAACTACATTCTGGTTTAAAGGGAAGTTCTTAAAGTAATCATTAATTCAAGCAATCAATCAACAAGCATTTTATTAAGTTCAGCTCAGCCATTTCCTCCTCCTTAATGAGAATTAGTACCAAGACATATGATTCTTTCTTGTTAGAAATCAGTTTATTAAGATATTGTTCTTCTCCTTCATCCTCCATCTCATATCATTTTAAGTCCCTATGTCTTTGAAATCACTTAATAATTCTGCCAAATAGTTAACTTTCTGTCAGTTATACCCATCTCTCATTGCTTCCTGTATGATCTGCTTCCCAGTGTTTTTTTCCTTAGTTTCTTCTAAGACCCAAAAGGAGAAAGAGACATTCAAAGCTTCTCACTTGTTTTTCTAAAACCCTGGCCATTCATTTTCTGTTCTCAACTAAGAGTGAGATGTATTCCTCTTATATTATTTTCCCAAGGAAATTTGGCAAGTGCATTCTTACTAAATATAGTAAAATTAAGAAAAAATGTCAACATCAGCCTTAGAGCAGTCCTTACTGCCAAATTTGTAATAAAGGATAAAGAGAGGTAGAGATTAGAACAAACACTATTTCTGGTTTTCAAAGACTGATTAATCAAAACACTTCAGATGTTCTGACTCACAGAAGTATAGATAGTTCTAATTATAAACACTGGAGGTGGCCAGCCCCTGTTGTAGCACAGCAGTGGTCAACTATACCTGTGGCTTCTGTCTTATGATGCACTAACTTAGAAAACCCCATAAGCAAAGTTTTTCCATGTGTGACTGATGCAAATGGACACCTAGGTAAGCTGAAGCAAATCCTAAAGTGGATTCTAAATCCTGATACTTTCAACTATGCTCTGATTATAACTAAGTGCCAGGCTCCAAAAAACTACCAAACATGCCCAGCAGGAAAGGAAATAGCTTTAGAAGGTACTCTGAAGTATGAAGCTTTTGTTTTTTAAATCACAAGGGAGAATATCCTCATAAACTAGCCCTCCAGTGATGGGCTATTATGCTCAAACCCTGATGCAACTCAATGCGCTGGTTGTAAATACAGATGGTATTTCTAGGAGCCATGTAATAAGGACATGCCTTCTGTTAGAAGGAAACACTGACAAACTAAGAAAGGAGAACCTGCAGGGTTCCTTGACCACTACATCTATCAGTTAACTAATAAGAATTTATTAAATGTCTAATATGGACAAGTTGTGGTAGATGATTGTGAAGGAATTCTGTTGTCCTATATGAAATGAAGAGCTTGGTGATCTTAGAAAAACATGATAACTTTCATGAAATAATGAAGAGTGAAATAAACAGAACCAAGAGAATATCGTGTATAGTTACAGCAATGACTTTGAGTGCCTAAGTCATTTTGACTATTATAAATACCCAAATTAACTACAAAGAATATATGAAGAAAAATGCTATCTGTATTCAGAGAAAGAACTGATGAATAGAAAGATGTATAAGATAATTTCATACACACATTCATGCATACATTTGTTTCTGATGTAGTCATTTCTAGGGAATAGGGAGAGGGAAAAAAGAAGAAAGAAACTTTCATGATTATTGTATTTTTTTAGGAATAGCAAGTTGTATATAATAGTTTTGCAGTTTCATGTAATTTTTTATTATGCAATATTATAGAAATGTTGGTCCTATTTTATAACTTGAAAAAAATGGTTTTAAAGAAAAAATTCATACTTTGTAGCAGATACTGAATTAAATCAGAGAAAAGAAAGAAAAGGAAGGAGAGAAGGAGGGAGGGAAAGAAGAAGGAAGGAAGGCAGGAAGGAAGGAAGGAAAGAAAAAGAAAAAAGAATAATAATTATACTTTTTAACATGTTGAATTTGAAATATTTTTAGGACATCCAGTTTGATATATCTAATAGGAACGTGGAGCAACTAGATGGCACAGTGAATAGAATGTCAGGCCTAGAGTCAGGAAGGAAGGAAGGAAGGAAGGAAGGAAGGAAGGAAGGAAGGAAGG